>JAKCPI010001503.1:0-239251 GCA_023213315.1 Euborellia annulipes
GTTTAAATAAAAACTGACCATATTTATTAATATGCACCGTTAATAAACTCCTATTTTTCAATTAAAATTTTCATTTAAATACCGTAAATATTTGATAAATATTAGGGTTACAGAAATAGAATATCGATTAGAAAGCTAGTTAATAATCATTCCATTTGAAAAATTTTTAAATTTTCATAGCTATTTACCCTATATGGGCTCTGATTAATTGTAGCGCAGATGAATTGTGGTCATTGATTTGTACAATTAAAATATGAATTCGTCATTTAATGGAAATTAACATACAATAGCCTATATAAAAATATTATAAGCATATTCCGAAAAACGCTCTAAAAAATTAAAAAGTTTTAAGAAAAAATGTAAAATTTTAATTTGTTATTCAAATATTAAATACCTTTTAATCGGAGAGTGATGAGATGGTTGGATTGGCCGGCCATTCATTCACACAAATTAATAACAACACAATAGAAGAGAAACTAAACACTTTTGCGAGAGAAATATTCAACCGACTGACTCATGTTCCGACTGGAAAGAAACTAAAAGACTTGTTCTCTGAGCTCTCACAAATAAAGATTATTCTAACTGCCCTCTCTCTCTGTGCGTTCTATTTCACTGAGCGCCTGGAGAATAGGCATCCTGATGTGAAGAAAAAGCAAGGCAGCGGAAGGAAGGTGGACCAGAGAAGTATTAATAAATAAATCAAAAGACTTGTTTTATTTTCTCAAATTTTTTAAAATTCTCCATATTAAATATTTCCTTGAAATTTTTTATGGTTTGGTGTCATTTAACGATTATATTTAATACAAAGCGGTAAACCCGCCGAAGGCTAGCATTTCCTCGGCGAGAAATTGCAAGTTTTAAAGTTTTAAATTTCTCTCTCTAACTAACTCCACTTCCTTTTATTCTGGCCAATCAGCGCCATAACGGGCATATACACACTCACACAGGAAGTCAGTGGCTAGCGCTTTATATATAAAGTGTCATTTTTTTTTAAATTTTTGGCTAAACAACAATTTGAGGCTCTCAAAGGATTGATCTGCTTGTTGAAACCGAACCGAGGGAAAAGGAAAGAAATAAAGATGAATGAAGTATTTCTGGTACTTTAAAACAAGTATTTTCTCACAAGAATAATTAGCCTGAGTAGAAAAATGGACTTGTTGGTGGATGTTAAAAGTAATTATGATCTGTATCAATAAAGGTGACAAATATTATGATGGACATCAGCGACTAACTGCCACGGACAAGTCATCAGTTAGAAAAGGTACTCTAGTATGGGAAATCAGATAAGAATGGGGGACAGCATCGCTTTTTTTTATTCTGAATTATTTCAGAGAATCGTTCGAAACTTAAGAAGGCGCAAAGCAAACGTTAGCCTATATCAAAACGAGCTCTCTCTCTCTCTCTCTCTTCGATCTAAAGTTTGTTCTTATCTAAAATGTCAATATATTCAAAACTTTTAATTTAGTTTGTAACTTATCTTTAAGTTCTATTCACTTCATCATTTATAGAGTATCTAAAAAAATATTGCCAAATTTTCGAATTATCAAATTATAAAAGTTAAAAAAAATAGACTACGTATTTGCGCTAAAGAATATATTTTTATTTTTGTCGAAAATATTGATATTGAAATTATTTCTTTATCAAGTGTTCCTATAATCAAATTAATGACTGGGACTCATAAGAGCAACGCTTAATTCTTAAAGCATTATAAATTATATTAGTAAAAAGCTAAGTGATAAAATACATTTCTAGTAAGTTTTTGCCAGCATATCAAATTTACTTGTAAACGATGTTTTTAAAACTTTCTTATGAGATGATAATAATTTATTCAAAAAAGATGAGATCTAAATTGCCTCAGATGGCGAAAACAAAGAGAATAAATAACTAATCGAATTTTCTTGATAATAATTTACTTTTTAATGAATATCAAAAAGACATTTTGCAGTTTTTCAATTTATTAGTCTAGATATTCAAAAATATTTCAAGTTTACATTAATATAAAAAAGTGAATAAAAAAAAAATGTAATAAAATTCATAAATTTATATAAAATGACAAGACAAAAGGAAATATCATTTGTTAACAAAGGGACGACATATTGTATCATATTTCACATAGGTTTTTGGTCTTTTGAACATTTATGTTTCGTTCCTGATTTTTTTTTTAATTTTAATATATTAATGTTTTTTTGTTGCTTGCAATTCACTGGCCTGTTTTTACTTTCCTTTACCTATATATGGTATGTAATATTAATAATACCTAGAGAAAAAGTATTGCGATCGTATTAAAAAATTCAATATCGAGATTTTGATGGAGATGTAAGTTTCTAATTCTAAAAAAAAGTTGTGGGTCCCGAAGAAATTTCATTTCTGGGTTTGAGGGCGACCCGAAAGGAGTTCATTCGGAGGGTATTAAGAATCTTCGATTTGAAATAAAGACTAAGATATAGATATAAATAAAGAATCAGGTATACAATAATGACCTTCAACAAGTATTTAAATTTAATATTTTGATTTCCCCTCCAAATCTCTTTTTTGGCATATTTTTGAGTCACTAATGAAGTTTATGAGCGATATATAGGTCTACTCTGTACATATACAGACTCCATATAAAATTAATAATTTTAATTTTTAATCAGGAATAAAAATAGAAGAAAATGAAGCCAGGATTTTTCTTAAAAAAAAAAAAAAAAAAAATATATTTTTAACAGCTAACGTTTCGACCTTGGTTAGCCATCTTCGGAGCTGTTAGTTGTCATTATATACATACAGTATATTTGGTATTGTATTCAGTATTGACTTTAGATAATAGTGTACTGCCCTGGAGTCAATTGTCACATTAGGCACAAAAGAAATATTGTATTAGTGATAGAAGAAAGAAAAAAATTTTTATTAAACAAAAAAATATATTTTTTCTAATGTTATATCAAAAGTAAATAACTGAATACAATACCAAATATATGTATATAATGACAACCAACAACTCCGAAGATGGCTTTAACCAAAGTCGAAACTTTAAGTGTTAAAAATGTTTTAACTGTTTTAAAGAAAAAATTCTATCTGGATTTTCTTCTATTTTTTTATTCCTGATTAAAATTTTACAGAGCATAAAATTTATTCAATAAATAATAAAGATGTGGGAAGACTAGGGCGATTGAATGTCAAAGGTTCAAAATTATTTTCATCCTTCTTATATCGTCTCCTCTTGGAAAAGAAAACAATTTCATGAAATCGGTCATGAAAGTGTCTATTTCTTATCCACCTCACTTTTTTTTTTGTTAGTGGAGTGAGTAAATATTTATAAAGCGGTAGGCGATGATGCGCCTAAGGTCGTTTAAGAGAAATAACGCGAGGGATTTTTCTTATCTAAAAGGCCGCGTTAAATGATCGCGCAGAATCACTTGAGGGGATATCGGGTGTACCTCCGATGGAACGTTGGCAGGCATGTGAATTGGGGAAGTCCCCTTAGGCGAGTGAGGGGGAATCCCACCCAGATGGGTGTTTATTACTGTCTAAGCGGTGGCACGGCATTATTGCTTCGGACCGCCCACGCGGCGATAATTCCCTCTGAGATTCGCGCTTTGTACGTGAACTGAAGGGACAAAAAAAGAAAGAAAAAAAAACAAAGCAACGGAGGAAGAGATAGACGTACAGAAAAAAAAGCTTCTGCTGCCAAGCTTTTTCCTTTTCCTCTACCTTTTTTTTTTGTTCTTATTCACATCAAAAGTCCCCCGCTTGAGGCTGTTTCGTAGTCATATAATTGAACATCAATCTCTTAAGATCATCATTAACAGATTTTTATTATTACTTTCTCTTACCTATATACTATATTTTAATATATAGAAAGAAATTATTGGTTCCCTGTCAAAAATTAGATGTTGAGATTTTGATGGATATAGGCCTACACTTTTCAAGGTGCGCGTCTCGAAAAGCCGTTAGAAGACGATTGACTACCGAGTTACTCGAGGCGGCAAGAGATGGCGTTAGTTTTACCCATAGGAATACAAGGGCTTTATTCCATTTCATTTTAAAGATTCCAGCTAATTAATTAAGGGTAAAAAATTAATTATTTTTTAACACAATGATTACTAATTTAAGTATCTACAAGATATAGAGCGCATTTTTTTTAAAAATATCTTTTATTTAGTGCGATTAATCTGAAAAAAAAAATTATTTTCGAAAATCAAAAAAAGGGCTTCTATAAGTTTTTTTAAGATATTTTAAGTAGCTTTAATTTAAAAAATATTTGAGGTCGAAAAGCTTCAAAATTGTGACCGCTGGAAACTCCCAAAATTAGCACCCGAATCGAACCTGAATCGAAAAAAAATTCGTTTTAACGATTTGGATTAAAATTCATAAATCAATTATTTTTTTAGATGCTCTTAAAAATGTATATTCTCATCTTGCTCGCAAAATTGTTTGAAGCCCACTTTACTCTTGTACTTCATAGGAAAGATAGGAGAAATGGTTGCCTTGGTAACAAAATATAAATATTTCCCCATGTTTATAAATTTTACATCGCCCCGGGTATGGCGTAGTAGGTAGCGTGCCTACCTCCTATACCAAACGTCGCGGGTTCGGACCCAGGCAGTCCGATGATTTTATTTAAGCCATTTGGATACCAGATGGCTTAAATAGAAATGCCTGAACCAGTGGCGTATTCAGGGGGGGGGGCCCGGGGGGCCGGGCCCCCCCCCCAAAACCTTCTCCAAAACAAAAAAATACCTATTGTTTTTCCCTAATGATTTTTTTTTTAATAATTATTTTATTAACTCTCATAAATTCTAAAATCTAACAAAAAACTTGTAAATAATTGAAAAAATCTCTAATATTTACGAATTTTGTATTAAAATTATTTTTTATTTCAAGAAAAAAAAATTTTTTTTATTTGTTTTTTATTTATAATTATTATATTATCTAAAAAAAATTTCTCCACTTTAAGTTTCTTGGAGAGGGGGGGGGGAGGTTCATAAAACTTTTGGGCCCCCCCCCCAAGCAGAAATCCTGGCTACGCTACTGGCCTGAACCCACAATATATATATATATATATATTAATTACAACGGTTATCGTCTAAAGTCTTAAATGGCCTGAGTTGTCGAAAAGACTGTGTGAATGTGTGTATGAGTGTGAGTGTGAATGAGAAAAAAAGTGTGAATGTTTAAAAAAAAAAAAAAAAAAAAAAATTTTACATCTTGAATTTCAATATATCGGCAGAAACTAAATATATGTCGACACGAAAAATCCGGTGTGACAAGCACAGAACACAACTTCTTCTTACCAAAGGTAAGAAAAAGTTGTGTGTTGTGCGACCAGACACATCAGATTTTTAATATATATATATATATATATATATATGATATATCGGGGGCCAAAGGGGCGGGGGGAGGCCGTACCTATAGTATACACGTGCATATATATTAAGAATGGGCGGGATTCCCATTAGAATCCTTTTCAATATATATAGGTATATTTAATCTTTAATTAAGAAGTCATTTGTCTTGTGAGCAAAAAAATTAAAGTTAAAGATCAGAGTATTTAAAGATATTAATTTCGACTAATGGAAAAACAATAAAATGTCAAAGGAAATAAATCGTAATTGGAATCGCCTTATCCAATATGAGATATAAAAAAAACCTTTTTTTTCTCGACGGCAGGCATGATTTTTTTTTATTTATCTATTTTCTTTACAGCCTCAGGGAAAAATTCATTAGTTTTCGTGAAAAATGCCCGACCGATTGGGAGCACTAAAGATAAGACTACAAGGCTGCCTGGAGCGTAGGCAACCATCCCGCCTCGTTTCTTTATCGGAGGTTGGCTCGGCAATCCTCTATCTCTTGAAAAAAGATAATACTTAAATACAATTAATCCCTATTGACCTTAAGAGCCTTCAAAAGTTGAACAAAGAAGATTTCGGCTTGAAAGAGAAAAAAAAAAGGGTGAAAAAACTGCTAAATTGAGAGAATAATTTGATTTAGTCACTTTATGAAAGGATCTTGATCTTGAGAGGTTTAGTTAAAATATAGAATTTATTTAACGAAGACCGATCACGTAGAAATTTCGAATAACTTTATCAACTTTTGTAACTCATCTTCCTTATATGTTTGATCCGTTCTCTTGTAATTTCGAGAAATATGCGTTATTAATTTAATGGCCATATGTTTACCTCATGTAAATATTCATTACATGGTCGATGAGATGTAAGCTCTTGAAACTCCAAATCAAATAAAAGATTTTCATTTTGATTCCTAAGATCAAGAGTGGCCCTTTGACTGACCACCCATTAATTAAGTAAGTGATGATTAAAATACGTCATTTGCTTTTAGCTGCCTACCGTCTTTATATACCGGTAATGTTAATGTTATTAGTAGAAAAAGGAATTAAATTAGGTTGTTTGCAAGCGCGGATACAAGGGGGTGGTTAAAGGGGGTAATCAACCGAGAGTTGAGAAAATATTTTTTTTTTGGGAATTAAATTTTATCTTTATATATAAAATTTTAAAAATTAACTTAAAAATTTGATTTGTATATACCCGGTATATTCTGGTAAAAAAGTACAGAATGCACCTTTTAAATTACCGAAAGTAAGAAAAAATTGTACTGTGCGACCAGTCACACCAGATTACCCCCCCTCGAGATCCGCTCTTGGTTGGTTGCTGGTTATATGAGATTGGATGATGACGGCTGTTATGGTTGCCGAAACGTTTGTCTAACTGAACCATAATTCGGTTAATAAACAGCAAACGCCTAACTATAATTGGACCCTGTTATGCATTAGTGTGTCAAGCGCCAGCTACCGAGATTTGAGAAAATTAACATTAAAGTTTTTGTTTTGATTAGATTAAGCTTATATTTTTTTTTTTTTTTTTTTTTTGTCAATTGTGCAAGTAACATTAAATATAAATTTTTTTAGGGCATATTTCATAAAAAATACTATTAATTATAGAATTTGAAACAATAATCCGTGCTTAACTCAATTTTTTTTGTGTGTAATATAATGGTTAAAATGCATTGCAACTCAATTTTAATTTTTTGGCGCTTGACACACTAATGCATAACAGGGTCCAATTATAATATAATAAAAAAATTACTCGATGGCTTTATTCCTCCAGACTCCGAAAAAAAGAATTAAATTAATAAAAATAATGAGAAAGTAGTTAAAATATTGACTGTATAGGAGGTAGAGACTGAATGTTCCAGAGATGTGAATGAAAAAATAAAACGAGAATTCCATTAGTTGGTTCTATAAGGCTCTAACAAAATCAAGTCTCCCGTTGAAGTTTTTGAACGATCATGGCTTGGATAAAGAAAAGAGAGAGAGAGAGAGAGAGAGAGAGAAGAACGGAAGAGTTTTTGATGAGATATGAAACAGAAGAGAAATGTTGGATTATTTCTTCTTTGACAATCGGCGTTGGTTCTTAAGCCTCTTGCTTAAGATGATTCGAAGGCGAAGGAGATGCGTCTCGCGCGATTGCAGATTTCCGGACCACGCCCGACGCCCAGGCACGTTTTCCCCTATTCCCTGTCCCGAGGGTATTAATCCCGGAAAAATACCCGCGCGCGCAGCGCAGGCAGCCAAGCCGCCGGTTGTTTCGCCGCATTTCACCACATGCGTCTCCCCGCACCAGCAGGAGCCTCTAATGTTATTTGACCCGAAACATTTTCGGTTGCTAATGAATTTACGAGGCCGAAAAATTAACTGTAATTACGCCCGGCTATTTTTACGGGCGAAGACATAATACACCGCAAAGACTTGTGTTTGGCCGGATATGTTAGCTCGGGATATATAAACCTTACACACACACAGAGAGAGAGAAAGGAGAGAGAGAAATAGTTGAATTAATGAACGCATTCACAGCAACAGGATATTTATTCAAGTAGGTTTGATTTGAAGAAGGCTTAGTACTACTTGTCGACAACTATTCAAGAGATGCTATTTACGTTTCAATCCGTTTACTTTACTAAAGTATTGAATTTCAAGCAAATTTAAACTAATTCTTGAAATAATGAATTTAACATTTAAGCCCCTTACAAGCAGAGAGGTATACTCAAGTAGATGTAAATACAAATCAAATTTTTACTTTCTCTTAACTATGTATATATGTAATATATATATATATAGGGAGAAAGTATTGGATTCATGTCAAAAATTCGATATCGAGATTTTGATGGATCTTCACGTTTTGAGGTCCCCTGAATCCAAAAAAGTGGTTTTCGCGACATGGTCTGTCTGTCTGTGTGTCGGTGTGTCTGTGTGTGGGGTGTGTGTGTGTTCAATTTTAAGCATGAAGGAATTGAGCTACGAGGTTGAAATTTTATATTTAAGATAAACACCCCCGGGACCGGAAAAATGAGCTTTTAATCAAAATCGGCCAAAGATTACTAGTACTTTACTGATGTACTTTTTCAGTTTTTTTCGATTTTCTCAAAATTTGCTCCAACGATTTTTTTTTTAAATTCAAAAATCAATTATTTTTTAGATGCTCTTTAAAATGTATATTCTCATTTTGCGATTGAAATCTTCTGAAGACCACTTTACTTTTGTATTTCATAGGAAAGATAGTAGAAATGGTTGCCATGGTAACAAATTATAAATATTTTCCCATACTTATAGATTTTACATCTGAATTCCAATGTTCCGTACTGTCGGGAACTAAATATATGTCGACACAAAAAATCTGGTGTGACAAGTACAGTACACAACTTTCGATTACCGAAGGTAAGAGAAAGTTGTGTGCTGTGCGCCAGTCACACCAGATTTTTAAGTATTAATTTTTAAAATTTTACATTCAAAATAAATTTTTTTTCGAAAAAAAGTATTTTTTTTTTAAATCTCAGGGGGGGTAATTACCTCCTTTACCTCCCTCCCCTTGTATCCGCCCTTGTACTCGTATAGGTAAGACTTTTAAGTGGAGTTTAAAAAAGTAATTTAATATCAAAACATTTTCGATATAATATTAATTAAGTTGAAAATTATTAAAGCGTTCGGCACATTAACAAATTGTTTTATTTGTTTAACCAATAAAGTTCAAATTATAATGCGGTTTTGAAACATTTAAAAGTTAAAAAAAAAAAAAAACATGAAAAATATTTGATAAAAAATAATTTTCCACGTGAAAGTTTAGATTAAAAAAATATTATTTTTGAAAACGTGTTTGAATATAAAAAAAGTTTTTTTTATGTTTAAATATTAGCCTACTTATTTAAGCTAATATGGAATTAAACTCTTAATCGCGAGACGAATTTTTAGTTTGATTTTTTATAATTGAGCGAATTTTTTTTAGATATAGGAAAATACGTAAATTGATTCATTGTTTAAAAAATGGTATAATCTTGAATTGCAAGGCTTTTGAGAATTTATTTCATCGAGCGTCCAGCTGATGTTCATTTTAACACTCAGATAGGAAAAATTTATGTGAACTCTCTAACAACTTGATTTGCTAGAGGAGGGGAGAGAGGGGGGGGGGTGATATTTATATCTTTTCGAACTCATTTATGTTGAATGCTTTGACAGGCCAACAAAAAAATGACGTATTTTATATATTTTAGCGAGGTGAGGGGGGGGAATGGTAATTAAATTGGCCCCTCTTAATTGAGGCTCGCTTGTTTTTAAAATATCGGTCAATTTGCAATTCTACTTGGCTCTCTCCCTACGTCACGGGCCCAAATTCAACGCAAGCGAATAAAGGGTGTGAGGTGAGGGTGGGTGGACAAGTGTGAGGTGAGGTGCAAAAGGGACGATCGGTCGATACTCGATCCAAAGACAGGAACAGGAACAGGACAGAGAGAGGGGAGGTTTTGGTAAAACGTTCCGGCGACACCCCAGTAAATTGGAAGCTAGGGAGGTTATCAGCCCCTTGCACCCCTCCCCCCCTAAAACCCAAACCCTTGGAAAAAAAAGAAGCCAGCCAACCTCCGGGCAATTTTATAAATCTCCGAATGACAGCGCACGTCAACCGATTCGTTTCCCATGAGAAGAGAGCCTCGCTGACCTCAATATGACGTCTTCGTTCTCCCCTCTCCTCTTTCTTTCAATGAATTGACTTTTTAAGCCCAGATAAACTTTTATTAAGTTTCAAAGTCATATATTATCTCGCCTGTGATAATTAATATGCACTGGGGTTAGTTGAGAAAGGATATAGACATCATTTTAGCAACAGGGCACGTGCCTATGCCTACATAACATCATCATAGAAACTCGCCTAAAACACGCCGACATCAACATCCCCTGGCCAGGCAGCCCTTGATTCGATTAAACAAGCTAAGAAATTAATTTAAAATCAACTATATTAATAGAATATTAATTACTAGAAGCCCTGGTCAATTTAATTAAGTCACTGGAATCAATTTCAAAGACAAATAATACAAGCCTTAAGAACTCAAAGGGAATAAAAAATCTAATCCGGAATCAACAAGAAAGAGTTTTTCCTTTTTAGTAAAAGCAATAAAATAAATGTCAAACAAATTTTGCCTGAAAATATTCAACAATATGGACTTTGGAAAGAAAAACAAAGGACGCTAATAAAAGATAGAAATACGGCTTCAAATATAGGCTATTACTACTGTATGAAAAAAGAATCTTAAATGGAAATTATTTTCGAAATTTTCTCAAACTTATTTTAATATTTATTAATTTTTGGTTTAACACAAACACATGCCAAAAAAACATTTTTTGATCCATTGAAATTTAGAGCTATACCTGGGAGTATGTGTAGCCCTGGTTCCAAAAATACCATAAGTTCGCCACATCAACTCTAGTTTTAGAGATATAGAGAAAATTAAATTTCAATAAATAAACGTCTCTAAAACGGCTCTTATTTTGAAATTCCTAGATTTTTTTTTAAGTCGTTGCTCCTTAAAAATATGTATATAGTTGAATACATAGAAATATAAAGTTTCAGCCCGGAAGTGGCTTAGTGAAGCCTCCCATGACTAGAACATTGGATAGCCTTAACATAATTTTTACCATCCCTGAAAAATTGTGAAAATATGTTAAGTATTAACGAAATTATTAACAAAAATATTTAAATAGTTTATTTATAAGCAGGGCCGCGGACAGACAGACAGACAGGCCTCGGGGCTACTTAATAATACCCCCCCCCCCCACCCTTAAAGTTTTTTTTTCTAATTTATGTGGCCTTCATGCCAACAATTTTTTACACAATTTTAGTTATACATAGCTTATAATGTTTATTTAAATAAAAAATCTGGTGTGAGTGGTCGCACAGCACACAACTTTCTCTTACCTTAACAAAATTCGATCAATTGAATCCTCCTCATTTGTATTATTAAATAACTTTATGTTTTTATTTAACCTAATTGAAATCAATAACGCCAAGGAAATACAAGTCGTCTGAAAATATAAAATTTTAATTAGTTTTGCTCATTTTATTTTAATAACAATAACTATTGTATGTGAAATTTACTTATAATCCGAAAAAAGGTAAGATTGTTTTTTTGGGCCTCCTCCTCCCCTCATAGCCCACCAATCCTCACCAACATTAATTTGCCTAAAAAAAAAAAAAAAATTAGTTTTCATATTTTGATTTGATCACTTAATGAAAATGTACTTACTTTTGAAATTTTGTTGCTTGAAAAATTAATCTTGAAGGCTTCTCTTTTTTATTTGCACTTCACCACACGTATTTATAAAAAAAAAAAATGATTTAAAAAATTGAGTTCGCGATTTTAAAAAATTTAATATAAAAAGGAAGGAAGCAGGTGCAGCCAAAATTGTGTATAAATCAACAGCCACGTACTTCATTGGTTTAATATAAAAATGCAATTGTCAAATTTGATCATACACCTCAAGATCAAATAAACAGTTGCGTAGCTAACTCCCAAAGGATAAATTCCAGAAGGGGTGTGTTTAATTTTTTTATTTTTTATTTACTTACTGTGTAGGGCTATATCAAAAGCTCCAAAGCAACAAAATTCTGAGTAGATACCAATAGATGATAATGATACACTCTTAAGCCAAAATGTTTCCTTCATTTCTTTTATTAATTAAGTTTGTGTTTTTATTTAACCAAATCAAAAACAAGAACGTCAAAGAAATACAAGTCATCTGAAAAATATAAAATTTGAATTAGTTTTGCTCATTTTATTTTAATAAGTATTGTACCATTATATGAAATTTACTTACTTACTGAAATTGGGGGTAATACTTAATCTTGACGACTTCTTTTTTCTTTAAAATTAAACAAAATTCAGAAATAATTCAAGCAAAAATAATGTATTTCACGAAAATTGTTTTCTATTATTCGCCGAGTATGCGAAATTTCAAAAAAGAATTGTGATTTATAATCCGAAGAACCGTAAGTCGAGTGCCTGAGGAAATCGTATCAGTGAGAAAGAACGTGATTTTTTGGATTACGAGTAAACGAGAGACCAGGGGGCTTCCCGAAAGAGGTCCTACCTAGCCTATTTAAAAATACGAACGAATTGTAATTGAATATACCCGGTCCCCACCATCAGATCGGCGGGGCCCTCGGGCCTGTCCCTAACCTTAAGGGTATGCGTTATTTACATCCAGGCTATCCCTGGAAAAACGACATCCCTCCCTGACTCTCGTTTACCCATAGAGCCACCTCAAACCCAACCTCAAAGGTACGAAAACATATCAGACTCCTGCGTCATCATCATTTAGCAAGCACAAGAACACTTGAGAACCTGGGCCTCAATCTTTCAATCAGATCTGACCGCATCTCCTTATGAATTGTTCTTGGAACAAATCAACGAAAATATAATTCATTTTACCTAAATACAAATACAATCAAGGGACCCTAACAAAACGATCTAGCTAAAGATTAGAGAAGGCACCTGAAACTAATAACAACGACGACAACAGAGGCCTAAATTGAAGAATATTCTCGTTGATTTCTCCACTAATAGCTTCAGGCGGGGTAGCTGCAAGTTCAAAAATAAAATCCCTCTCGTTGGCATGGTGCATCCCTCCCCCTCTATATTTAAACTATTAAACTATAATTTAAGGTGTGAGAATGAATTTTCAAAATATAGATCGACAAGTAAATACATTTAAATTTGTATTCGTATATAAATCACACCTTAAGTTCTAGGTACCAAGTTGATGATGTCCCACGATGCAGGAGAGAGAGCCATCCTCTCTCCCGATGCAGTTGAGGAGGAAGTCTATTCTAATTTTTATTAAAATTAAAAAAAATTAATTTAAATTTTTAGCAAAAAATTTTTATAAAAAATTGTATCAAATTTTTGAAAATATTTTTAATGAAATCCAAATTTAATTAAGAAATTAGAAATGAAAATTTAAAAATGCAAATTAAAAGTAAAAATATTTTATTTTTAATTTATTTATTAAAACGATTATTTCTGAAAATAATTAACTAGTGATAGATATTTAAAAAAAAAAGCTAATTCTATTTGGGGTCAGCTGAAAAAAAACAACATCCTAAAAAAAGCTAATCTAATCTACCCCCTTCAAAATTCTTGCACCATGCAATTATTACCTTTGATACCGTCTCGGAGTTCTGTAAAAAAAGAAGAAAAATGCATTAGAAACATATATTAATAATTAATTTATGTTAGATTATTAAATTTATGAATTTATAGTTATGTGCATGTGTGTATATGTGAGTGAGGTGTGTGTGTGTGTGGGTGGGTAGGAGGGTGCATGTTACCACCAGAGTATGAAATATTTACCTCTCGGAGCAATGAAGGTCACTCGAAGCTCCTGCAGTCGTTGCGCTCAGCTTCTCAGCTTCAAAGTCCGATTGCACTGGCGAGACACACACACACGCACAAACACAAATCTGCAAAAGAGAACATCTTTTAGAATCTCACTCTCTTATCAAAAGAAATCAAAAGAAATTTGGAATTTAAAGTAATTTTAAAAAATATCAGGCCTATTCAATAATATAATTAAAATAATAAATCTTTTAATTAATTGGAAAAAAGAAATAATATCAAGGCCTATTCTTAGGTAAATATAAGAAAGTTACGTAGATTGATATTAGGGGGGGGGGGGGGGGGAGGGGGGGGGGAAAAAACAAATCCCCCCCCTTCGGGGGGGGAGAAAGTATTAAACTAGGAGTAAGCTTACTAATATTAAGTTTCAATTCGTATAAGAATTAAGAACGTAAGAATGTAACAAAACTATTAATTACTGAAGGTAAGATAAGTGCTTTGCTACCAGTCACACCATATTTTTATAATATTTAGATGCATTTGTGTGCAAGTGGTGTGAAAGGGCATGTGTTACTAGACTATGAAATAATGTACTTACCCTGGGGGGCAGTGAAGCTCCTTGCAGTTTTTGAATTCAGTTAAAATATACTAAATGCACTGGCTAAGCTAAACACGAATCTGAAAAAAAGAACATCTTTTAGAATCTCTCTCTTTTCAAACGATATCAAAAGAATTTAGAAAAAAATTTCTATTTATGTCGAATGAAAAAATATTTAGGTTGATATTTCAAGTTAGGGAGCGTACAAGTATTACGTAACGCAATTTTTGAAGATTTTAACCCCCCCTCCTCCCCCATGTAACGCGCCGTAACATTTTTCTGGACCCCTCCCCTAGACGTTACGTAACCCTCAAGTGGCCATTTTTATCTAGAAGTCACAATTATGTTGCTCAAAGTATCTGAAAATCGCTAAAATACCAGTTACGTAACTCGTTGTTCAACCCCCCCCCCTCCCCCCTTGTAACGCATGGTAACGTTTTACGAGACCCAGGGGGGCCAGGGGCCCCCCAAATTGCGTTACGTAATACTTTTACGCTCCCTTAATAATTTGGAAAAAAAAATATTATTAATAAAGGAAGAATCTAAGAAAGTGTTAAGTTAAAATGTAAGAAATATATTATAAATTAAAATTTGATGAATAGAGCAAAAAATATATAAAAAGTAATAAATCTTATTTCTAGTAACTTGTATTCGCTTGGCATTACTGAAACGGAGGGCAAAAATCTCTGAGCTAACGTTACAAGTTCACTTCTAAGTTATAAAGAATCATCATGCTCTATCCGGATCTATCCATTCGATGGACTTAATCGGTTGGGCTTACAAATATAAGCGATTAGTTATAACAGATTTGTTTTATATATTTTTTTTAACCCTTTTCGGCTACAGAGGCCATTTAGGGGTGATAAATTTATTTATTTATTGATAATACATAGTATCGATGGCTACCGAGGGGCGTTCCAGACGCTTGATTGCCCGGGGTTGTTTTATATTTAAAGGACTAAAAATCCTCTCTATATTTACTATTATTAAGTCAAGGGAATATTAAAATATTGTAATTAGATAAAGTGTTAAATACGCAAAAAAAAAAAAAATTGCGAGGGCTAACACAGAAATAAAGGTCTCGCCTCTTGTTCTATGGATCAGAGGTTCGCTTCATGTACTGAGCAATTAAATTTTTCTAAAATATTGGCATTAAATGTATATTTATACGAGAAAGTAAAAAGTGAATATTGAGGCACTGATTAAAAAAGAGGCCGCAATAAGCTGGCCCTTGATAAGTATTGTATGAAGTTCCCATTTGAAAAAGCTAAATATCAATGAGAGAAACCCGCGGGCAACGTCACTAATTTGTTATATTTTTATTTTTATTTAGATCTTATAAAAAATAATTTAATTTAGAAAAAAGAGGCCGCCACACGCGAGCCCTTGATAGGAATTGGATGTAAAGTTTTTATTTGAAAAAAAAAAAAAAAAAAAAAAACTAAATATCTGTGGGGAAAGCCCACAGAAAGCGGGCAACGCAGCTAGTCGATTTTCATTAATTTGTTAGATTTTGAATTTTTATAATTGAATCTAGAAGAAAAAGACGGCCACACGCGAGCCCTGTTAGGTATTGTATGAAAAACTAAATATCAGTGAGAGAAGCTCGCAGAAAGCGGGCAACGCAGATAATCGATTTTCACTAATTTGTTATATTTTGATTTTTATTTAGATCTTATAAAAAATAATTTATTCTAGAAAAAAGAGACCGCCACACGCGGGCCCTGTTAGGTATTGTATGGAAAACTAAATATCACTGGGAGAAGCCCACCGTAAGCGGGCAACGCAGCTAGTCGATTTTCATTAATTTGTTAGATTTTGAATTTTATTTAGATCTTATAAAAAAATAATTTAATCTAGGGTTGAGTTGTAATCCCTTGGATTGGATTTCATCCTCCACTGCATATAAATGAATTGATTATCCTCTCTCTATTAAATAAAAATGGAAGTAAATATCTAACAAAGGGAGGTTTGCCTGACTAGGTGCCCACCGAAGATAGGCGAAGCAGCTAGTTAAGTTTAAATGAAAAAATTCGAGAAACAAGTCATCAAATTGAATGAAAAAAGATTGAGATATAAACTCCAAGAATATACTTTAGTGGATTAGCCTATACTCAGGTTTGTAATCCATATGTATGCAACGTTCCTATTATATCCAACAAACTTGTCCTGACTTGCATACTGACCCTTGCAAGAGAGTAGAGTCAAGCAGAGAGAGCCAAATCAATTAGTATACTTTATTATTTATATTTAAATATTTTATTAAATTAAAAAAATAAATTCCCGGGGCCCATGGGATGTTTGGTCTCGCCAATAAATAACATCACACAGCTTTGTTAGATTTATATCTCTATGACTTCTTAGTTAAAGTCCGAAAAGAATCGAAATGAATACTAATATCTGATTCAAATAGACAAAATCTAATAATTAAAAAAATAAATGCACTTATCGCCTAGAAACAAACTTAGGATCACCTCGATATATACAAATATTTTGTTATATTCCCACACTGACTCATTTGAATACATTTTTATAAAATCACTACTACGTTTATATATAATACAGTATATAAATAATAATTTTTTGTGGAGCAATTTATATTTCTAATATTTAAAATAATAAACCAAGTATTAATGAACGTGGAAAGATGAAATTTACCTCAAATATCCTTAAAGTTTACAAGAAACGCGAATTTTTGCGGGAGCCCAGCATAGGCACGTCTGCCTTCAGCGACGCCATGATACAAATGAAGGTGGGAATTTTTAACACGGAGGGTGCTTCACTTATCACTGCCCCCACTCTACTGAAGCCTCTTTGACTTGGCTATTAAATATAAAGGATACCTTTCTCATTGACTTAGCATGTAGACTCGAATTGAAGCTGCTCTATGAGATTAGATAGCCAATGGCGTGCGACCTCCGGGCTAGAGCATCCGAGAGTGGGGGTGGGAGTGGGGTGGGGATGGAATCCTATACTAATAGATAATTGGCAAAGATCCAAATTATTTCAATTAGAAAGAATATATAAATTAATAGAAAATTATTTTAAATGGGGAATTAAAACAAAAATCATTTTAATTTAAAGAGAAAGTAAAAATCATTAAAAAAAAATACATTTTAAACAGACAGCCAATTTTTACTTTCTCGATATGGTTTCTATGGTAACAAAGTATAAATATTTTTCCATGTTTATAAATTTTACTTTTTTTTTTTTTTTTTTTTTTTTAAGAGAGGTATGGTGAGGACACAGTAGAGCCACGATAAAATTGGCATATAGGCGTACGTATAGTTCACAAAAAGTGAAATAAAAAGAAAATTTACATATTTTATCTAAAGGGGTAGAAATTACTTCTTGTCAAAGTTTGAAAAAATTATAATTTATGAAATATAAAGTTACGTTTTTGTAAATAAATCAGTAAACAAAAAAAAAAAATATGACATTTATAAAAACTAAAAAATTTACATGGAGTAGACTACCCGTTACTCAAGGGGCAAAAAATTGCAAGTCTTAAGAAAATTTGTAGAGTGGGAAAATAATTTGGGAGGGAAGGGGTGGCCTTTAAACAAACAGAAATAAAATTAATTTTTATATAAAATTCTAAAAGATTTAAATGAGAAAAGCAAATGCAATTTTATTCATTAATTTATTTTTATAATTGAATGTGAATTAATGAATATCTATAAGGGGATGCGTGAGCCGAGGGGGATCGAATTATATCTAAAACTACAAACAAAGGAAATATATTCATGAAACGAAGAACGGATTTACAGGCTTGTGGCATGTTACGACACAGAAACGTAAGCAAATTATAAAAAAAATCATCTGAATTTTTACACTTATAATTAGGGGAGGCGAGTGGAGAAACTGCTTAAGAAAATCAGGCATTCAGACAGTGAAAAAGAAAATTCCACCTCCAAAAATCTCCCTTATTACTAGGCCACTGACGAGAGATAAAAGTTTAGGAATTTATATTTTAAATTATTTAATAATAATTTCTTATTAAATATTATAGGATAAAATAAATTCTCTGTTAGAGGGGTGGAGGGTGAGGCGGGAGAGAAAGAAATCATTGCTTAAATGTAAAAAATTCACAAAAAAAAATATATTTTTCTATTTGCATTTTCATTTTTAAAGAAAAAAACTATTTTGTTTATTAGAAGGGGTGATTTACACCCTTTCTCACCCTCCCTCTGGGGTACACGAATTCATCATAGAGTAATATTTTAAAAATTGGATAATTTTATCAGTATATTATAAGAGAGAAAAATAAAATACAAAATTACTTTAATTCGTTATGCAAATGAGATGTGAAAATATTTATTACCTTAATAATAAGATGACCAGGTGGGAGTGTTTGGTGGATGAATGTCTTATTTGCACAAATCACAACACAATATAAAAGAAACACACGCGAGAGAGAGAGAGAAAGAGAAACCGAACGACTCATGGCCCGACTCGAATACAACTACCTAAAAGACAGGCCGCCTGACAGATAGGCAACAAGCAAGCAGGCATAGAGAAATAGCATTGCTCTCTGAGCGACCAAGAATTAAAATTAACAAATAAGTTCTCTATTTAAAAAAAAAAAATTCTATTCACTTGCAAACTAACGGGGTTTTATTCCGTTGGGAATAAATTCGAAATTAAATAACTATTAAAAGAGTCACTTCATTTATCCACCCTTTTTTTTTTTTTTTTAATCCTCCCCCACATCCCCTCACCCTTGGAACCAAATGTTAATGTTTTTTAACTTTTCACTCCTCTAGACCTTCTGAAGAAATGTTAAGGCTAAAATATTCCTTTTCATCCCTCCAAATTTGATTCATGGCCCTATAATTAACGAAAAGGGGTGGAAATAAGTAGGGGGCTCTCCCCCGAAAACGGTATGTGGTGAGGGAATCCGGAGGTCATATATTTGGATTCAGGAGGTCACTTTACTTAAGAAACTGAAGAAATTATCTCGGGGCTTTTTTTCCTGCTATGTTATCATTGAAAGTGAACAGTGGCCTAGCTAAAAGGGAGGGGGTGCGGCCCGCACAAGGTGACTCCAAACGTGAAAAAAAAGTGAAAATCAAAAGTCTTTATAGCCTAAAATTCTTAAAAGACAAATAAAATAAAAATCATTATTGGGGGAGACATGACAATATGTGCATGGGGTGCCACCCAGGCTAGCTAGCCAGTGAAAGTAAACACTTCTTTTTATTATAATAAAAGGAAAATAAAAAATCTTTCTTTTTATCACAAATAAACGCCTTTTACCGATGTTGATTCATTGATGAAAAAGATTAAATGTACATTTAATATTATGAATTTTTACATAAAAAAAAGTATGAACGAAGCCAAAAACCAGCATTGTTCTGATAACGAGAAAGAATCTACGAAAACATCCTTTTTTTATTGTTTCTTATCATTATTCTAAAACTTGGCTTCTCCGTTATTTCGTTAGATTGCACTCTCTTTTTATTTAATATAAACTTTTATTATGATTTGGAAAAAAAAGTTAAGTTGATCGATTCCGATCGACCTTTTAGTTATTGCTGGCAAATAAAACAGCTTTAATGGCCTCTCAAAAGGATCATATTCACAAACTCTGCAACACTTTCGAAAATATTCCTCTTTTTTTATTTATTTAAAATTGGAATACGGAATATTTTTTAACCTTTCAACTTGAAGTAAGGATCTTTTTCAACTCACAACTCAGTAATTATTGTAATTGGATCAAATTTGTCTATTTTTAAGCGCTTTTATAACTATAACGCTTTCTTTAGTTTGAAGCTAAAATATGTGAACATTGGGGACAATGGAACGTTTGGTCCACCAACTAAACACACATTTATTAAATAAATCAATGTTTTTTTTGTTATTCATAATAACGAGTATGGTATAAAATCTTAAATGGCCTAAGTTGCCGAAAAAACTGTGTGTATGTGATTATGAATTGGAAAAAAGTGTGAGTGTTTTTTTATAAAAAAAAAAAGAAAAGCCGAGAATGATAAGTTGGAGGGGGGTTAACATCTTATTCTCACATATACACTTAACAAAATATAACTAGTCAAGCGACCGACTCGAATATAACTGAAAGACCGGCTTGCTGCCCCTCAGCTCTAAAAAAAATTGTTTCTTTTTAAAAAATATTTATTATTGACAGACTAGAAGTATTTTATTTAATATATATATATAAAAAAATTTATTAGAGTTCATTTAGAAGTGAAATGATTTTAATAAAATTCCTCAAAAACTGAACCCTTATTAAATAAAATATCTCTAATCATTATTTATTATATTTATTTATTTATTAGGTTTAACTAGTGATGAGAAGTGGCTGTAGAATTTGAATTGGGTATAGGAGACTTTGCAGCCAAGGAATTAAATAAAAAACTTTTATTTAATTATTAACCGTCGACGTTTCGGTCGCAAATCACGACCTTCCTCAGGACGATTAATTGTTAGAATACAAGGTTAACAGTATTATATTTAATTATCATTGTAAATTATACAATATTTATTTGGGCTATATGTATTAAGAGTGAGTGACTTGCTCGCTTATGGCTTCTTACAATCAATGCCATTGATTTTTTTTTGCAATATGTATTTAAAAAAAAATTGCTATGTATAAAATCAAGAAGATTTAAAATCAATCCCATTGTACAAAACGAAATGTTTTAAACAATAAAATTTATTATTATTATTAATTAAATATAATATAATACTGTTAACCTTGTATTCTAACAATAAATCGTTCTGAGGAAGGTCGTGATTTGCGACCGAAACGTCGACGGTCAATTAATTAATTAAATAAAAGTTTTTTATTTAATTCCTTGTCTGCAAAGTCTCCTATACCCAATTTTTTTATTAGGATTAATTTGGAAATGATATGATTAGAATTCAACCCCTATCAAATAAAATCTTGTCGCCACGTCTAAATATATAAAAAAATACCATTTTTGCATTCTAAAGAATTTTTTTTTCATTCGAGGTTTTATTTTATAAGAAAAGTCATCAATGTGAAAAAAATCGTTTGGCTTGTGGAGGGGAAGTTCCCTACTTGAGTGGTAAATTATTGGTTCCACACACCCCCTGAATATAAACTATAATTGAAGTATGAGGGGATCTCTAACGATGTGGATTTCATCTGTTATAGCTCTCCCGAAGGAAGACCCCACCATCGAAGGCATCCTCTCTTCGTATTCGGTTGGCGACTACGTGTCAGGAAACTGCACCTCCTCGCCATCTCATCCTGGCTCTCATTTAGCCTGGCACATCAACGGGATCCCGGTATGTCATATATCCTTCCCTTTTTTTTAAGGTTATCGTTATTCCTGACCCCCGAAACATGATGACAAAGTAACGTCTCACTTTATAAATGGTCCATCATTTTTCTATCTCTCTCTGCCACAATGCCAATATCCCCAATCGGATGTCCGCCCTCATTCGGAATCGAGTAACTCAATAACTCAATAAAGAGATGATTCAACTATAAGTGTTCCTAATATTATATTTGCTGTTATTCCTCCCTTAGAGTAATTAAAGAAGCATGGTTAATGTTTTTAGTATATAAAGTAATTCAGGTAAAACGAAATCTTTTAAATTTAATAATAATTACATATTTAAGAATTTTCTTTTATGTACTGCATTTCTTTTATATAAAAAGATGGAGGTTCTTTTATAAAAAATCTGGTGTGACTGGCGCACAGCACACAACTTTCTCTTACCTTCGGTAATCGAAAGTTGTGTTCTGTGCTTGCCACACCAGATTTTTTGTGTCGACATTTATTTAGTTTTCGACATTATCGTACATTTGAATTCAAGATGTAAAATTTATAAACATGGGAAAATATTTATATTTTGTTACCATGGCAGCTATTTCTCCTATCCTTCCTATAAAGTACACGAGTATAGTGTTCTTCAGAAGATTTCAGTGGCAAAATAAGAATATACATTTTAAAGAGCATCTAAAAAATAATTGATTTTTGAATTTTAATCAATCGTTAGAGCGAATTTTGAGAAAATCGAAAAAAAAAACTTAAAAAGTACATCAGTAAAGTACTTGTTCTATAGTGTATAAAATATCCAAATATGTGATTAAAACTTTGAAAAATAAACATAGATTATTTCAAGCTGTCAACATTTAAAATACTCAGAGCCAATGGAAATTTTGAATCAATTGACTTTTTTACTTTTTTTTTACATGTGAAATGCAAGTGGTAAAGTTTGCAACTAAGGTGATATGCGAAACTAAATACGGGTATATCTCGACACAAAAAATCTGTTGTGACAAGCACGGTGCACAACTTTCTCTTACCGAAAGGTAAGAGAAAGTTGTGTGCTGTGCGCCAGTCACACCAGATTTTTAAAATTGTACTAAGAATCCCTAAAAAAGTAAACTCAAATTTTATAATACTTAGTGAAATTTGCAAGATCCTATTAAAGCAGCATGTCTGACAATCCTAATTCATATTGTAAGGAAGAAGGATCTGAATATAAAGACCAAATTTATGGCATTTATGGGTAAAACAGCTAAAAATTTATTGATTTTATCTAAAATTTTAATTTAGAGCAAATGGGCAGAGTTTATAGTGTTTGTTGGCTATGACATTCTATAAAATTTGAGTGGATAAATTAAGCCTTAAACTCTTCTCGAGATATTTGTTTATGAATTTAGTCAAAAAGTGCTTTTAATATGCTTAAGGGGATTTTTATGGGCCGCTTGACTTAACGTTGTAAACAAAATTAAATTATCATTGATTAACTTAAGAGTTAATTTCATATTTTTTTTTTATATTGGGATAATATAAAGAGTTTATAATTTTATCAAATAAGATATCTCTCGTGGCGATTTCATTTTAATAGCATTAAGGACAAGAATAAATTTTAATTTCAACTTTATTTTTACATTAAAGGCTAATCAATTTCTTGAGTATCATAGACTATATTATTGACCACACCCTCGGGCTTGGTGTAGTTGGTAGCGCGCCTACATTGTATACCAAGGGTCGCGGGTTCGGACCCCAGTCAGTCAGATGATTTTTTTTAAAGCCATTTGGATACCAAATGGTTAATGGATCAAGACTTTTATATGGCCTGAGTTGCCGAAAAGACTGTGTGAATGAGAAAAAAGTGTGAATGTTAAAAAAAAAAAAAAATATTGACCACACTCTTATACTTTATAACCTCATTTTAAGGCATTTCTCGGGAAAATTTTTATTCAATTCCATAATTTAACCTTTAATGAACAAATCTAACAACAAATTATAAATATAGCCTACTCACCAAAATGTAGAAACCAAGGGAAGCGAAGGCTTCTCAATCAAGACTAACGAATGTTCCCTGAAGATTGCCACGTATGAACTCGTGCTGAACCACCTGTAACAAGAATAATAACATGTAGAATAGTATATCTATATGCGAGGAAAGTATGTGTTTGTGTATGAGAGGGGCAAAGGGATTATTAGGCATTATCATTTCCAATTTAAAGCAAAGTTGAGTATAGTTGTGATCCCCGGATCTTTTTAAGGGGGGGGGGGGGTACTGCACAGATATACTTGTTAATGTATATTATATGGAGTCATATATATTGTACATGTACAGTGATAGTCAATATTAAGTCCCACCCATGCGTTTTCTACTTGTGATTATTTCATTGTGTTTATAAAAGAAAATGAAAATCTTTATTGGAAATTTTCTAGGTTTGAATCATGAATGTTTCCATTAAAAAATATATAATATTTTTTTTTTAAACAATTAAATAATCACAAGTAGAAAACGCATTGGTGGGACTTAATATTGACCCTCACTGTACAGTCAGTTTTAATATTACCCGCCACCCCTAGAGAATATTACCGTGAAGTTAGACAACCAGAGCGCTTAGCTGCCGTAATTGTTGTCTCAAAAATAGTATTTCCACTGTAATATTAAAAAAATTTCGTAATAATTGAGATGATGGCTGAACTATTAGAAGATATGAGTAGGATGGCAGCCAGGAAAGAAATCAGACAAAAAATTCAATCAATTTTTATCTAATTTTATTACGATCGCCGACGTTTCGGACGCAAATCGCGCCCTTCCTCAGGACAATCGATGGTCAATGAAATACAGATGGGCGTATTTTTTTAATTAACAATATAAAAACACAATTCACGGGTGTGAGATGCATTGTTTTGTACTGTATATATTTGCTGTCGGCGTCGTAATAAAATTAGATAAAAATTGATTGAATTTTTTGTCTGATTTCTTTCCTGGCTGCCATCCTACTCATATCTTAAAAAAATTTTATTTATTTTCTAAGTAGGCTACTATGGTGGTCTAACGTGAAGTCGTGAAGGCTCTATTCTCTAGGGGTGGAGGTTAATATTAGAACTGACTGTATTATATGTGGGCTATTGATTGAGTAAATAAGTTTAAGCCAACCTATTTTAAATGTGTTTAGTAATGAGTTAGCCTATTAATATGTTAATTACAGTCTCAAATTACCTTCTCTCTGTTAAATATAGCTACTCTTCGTATAGAATTAAATACCAGTACACTCCTTAGGAATTTTTTAAAATTATTAGCCTATATTTTTCCATATTCATAAATAAATATAAAAATATCAAATTATAAGAAAATTTCGGCTAAAGCATAATTTATATTAGTAGTCTATAGGATTTTATACTTATTGTTAAAAAATATTTCACAAAGCTTTTTTGCTGATATTAAATAATAAAATTTTATACTCTATACTAACACTATCTATTGTATTTATATTATTTTCATGCTTCTATTTTTTACTTTTTTGTATTCATCTCTAAATTGATTGATTCACTTTTTCCTTCTTTTTTATAAAATGAATTCGCCAAATTAAAAAGACTATCAATTTCAATAAATATCATTAAATCGATGATGTCACCTCAAGGGAATAAGTTTAATTTTATTAGGAAGGGTAGGTTAAAAAAAAACACCCTCATTTTATTTTCTCTTTTCTCTATACGTTAATATATTAATATAAAGAGAGAGGAAGTATTGGATTCATATAATTCAATATTTATTAATTCAAATAACCTACAAAAGTTAGGGTGCTCCCGGGAGTCGAACCACGGATCGACCAATTTGTACTCGGTGTGCCCTAACCACTGGACCAAAATTCAAAATTGTTTGAAGCACTCTTTACTCTTGCACTTCATAGAAAAGATAGGAGAAATCCATGTTAACAAAAAGTTAATATTATTCCTATGCCCAGGTAGAAATTTATCTTAGTCGGACAAGTTATTAGCTTAGAATTAGCTTTATTTAAGCTTAGAGTCTAAGATAGTTTTTTAAGCTTATTTCTAGCTTATTATTAGCTTATTATTAGCTTGTTATTAGCTTATTATTAGCTTATTATTAGCTTGTTATTAGCTTGTTATTAGCTTGTTATTAGCTAGTTTCCTTAGGTTGCTGCTATCTTATTTCTAGCTTATTATTAGCTTATTATTAGCTTATTATTAGCTTATTATTAGCTTATTATTAGCTTATTATTAGCTTGTTATTAGCTTGTTATTAGCTAGTTTCCTTAGGTTGCTGCTATCTTATTTCTAGCTTATTTTTAGCTTATTTTTAGCTTATTTTTAGCTTGTTTTTAGCTTATTATTAGCTTGTTTTTAGCTAGTTTTCTAAGCTAATTTCAAGGTTCGTTTTTATCTTGGATATCTAGCTTAAAGCAACCTTACATTCCATTGATACTATAAGGTTGTATTGTATTCGAATAAGTAATTACTTTTATCTTAAGGTACTGACCAGGGCCGCAGGCAAACCCCCCCCCCCCCATAGCACCTGCTCTTCTATCAAATGTATATAAAAAAATTTTTAATTTGAGAAAAATCATTTTGAATAATTATTCTTAATAAATATAAATTTGGCAGAGTATCAGTATATTAAATAAAATTTAAATAATGAATTTTTTAATTACTTAGAATGAGTGTAAATAGTAATCTAATATTATTCTTGAATTTTAACTCTTTTATTTATAATTTAAAAAAAAGACCCCCTGCCTACCTGGAAAAACCCAAAAAGGAAGCATTTGTAAACAAAAGAATTTACAGTTAGAGTGGACACAGGCAGCTTTGGTCAGGTTAGTCTACTCTAAACTTTAGCCTGATAGGATCGTGAATTTTTTTTTAGAATTTAAATTTGTGTTTTAAAAATTCGAGGGGTGCAAACTAATTTTTTAAATATCTCTTTTGCCCCCCTGAAAGACGCTATTCATCATTTATGTAAGTATATTTATTACATATAAAATAAATAAGAAATAAGCTTAAATGATTAAATATTTTTTTTAGATTTTTAGGTCCAGTGCTAAGTGCTTGGTTTCATAAAGAATATAACATGGTGATTTATTAACTGCATGTTTTAAAAATAAATATATATTGATAAATTATGTGATTTCTCATTTTTTGTAAAAAGTGGACTTACACCACTTTCAAAATAAATGGTCCATATATATGTAATTTATATCTTTTGTTTGTGTTGGAAAAATATTTTAAATAAAAATTTTATTTTTTTGCAAATACTTTTTTTTAACTCAAAATACCATACCTTGCCCTTAGCTAGTTTTGTTAGCTAATTCCAAGCTTATTTTAAGCTAACAAAACAACCTTGCCCTTAGCTAGTTTTGTTAGCTAATTTTAAGCTTATTTTAAGCTAATTCCAAGCTTATTTTAAGCTAACAAAACAACCTTGCCCAGAGCTAGTTTTGTTAGCTAATTTTAAGCTTATTTTAAGCTAATTTCAAGCTTATTTTAAGCTAACAAAACAACCTTGCCCTTAGCTAGTTTTGTTAGCTAATTTTAAGCTTATTTTAAGCTAATTTCAAGCTTATTTTAAGCTAACAAAACAACCTTATTTTTAGCTAGTTTTTTAGCTAATTTTAAGCTAATTCGGTAAGCTTGCTGCTAGCTTAGAAAAGCGTTACAAAATAAGCTTAAACTAAGCTAATTTTGTTAGCTAATTTTAAGCTTAAACTTAGAAAATTAGCTTAATATTAGCTAGTTTTAAGGTTGAATTTCTACCTGGGTGTTTATAAATTTTACATCTTGAATTCTGATGTATTGCTGGAGACTATATAGGCCTAAATGTCGATAATAGCATCTGTCCCAAACAGGTATGTTTTCTTGTAAAAGTCTATGAGCCTCAGTCTCGTAAAAACGACCTGATCACGGGATAAGTCTTGTTTGAATGTTTTATTAAAATCTATTTTCCGAATTGTCCTTTTCAGATAACTTACCTCTTTTAATTTATTCTTCAATTTCACCCTCACTATTAGTTTAAGATCTCCAAAATATATATGTAGCCAGATCTCTTTTCGCAGTCAGTCCAATCCAAAGTTCTGGCTGGTACAGTGAGGGACAATATTAAGTCCCACCCATGAGTTTTCTACTAGTGATTATTTCATTGTTTTTATAAAAGAAAATGGAAATTTTCTAGGATTGATCCATGAAAGTTTCCATTAAAAAAATATATAAAACAATGAAATAATCACAAGTAGAAAACGCATGGATGGGACTTAATATTGTCCCTCACTGTACCTAAATGAAGATCTCCATCTTGGCACTTCATTTTATATTTAAGAAGGTGTATACGAAAAATTTTAAAATACAAGGAAAATAGTTTTTTTTACTCCCCCTCTAAAATATAATTTTTTCTTTCTTTTTTTTTTTGAGTTTTAAAATGAACAAATGAACGGTCAAATAATTCTTGTTTTTGTCAATAAGAAGAAAAAAAAATATTAAGAAAAATAAAGACCAAGTAAGCATTAAACTATTTTTTTTTAAATCATAGGAACGCCTGGTAGTTAGGCAACCAGTAGCATAAACGAATGAATGGATAAAGGAGAAAAAGAAACGCCTCCTCCTTGACTCCCACTTGTGCCCACGCAGTGACTCTTCATATTTTTCTATTAGTTCAGAGGCAGTAGGCGGAGCTTTACGCTATACTCCCTTTCCATATTCCTCTTTCTAGTGTATTCAAAGGAGGAGTTAAACCTCTCCTTACTCCCCTTCTTCTCTTTCGTTTCTTTTCATTTACACTTCTGGTTGCCTAACTCCTAGGCGTTCTCTTGATTAAAAAAAGATGGCCATTTCTAATAGCCCGGTCTATTTAATAATTTGTTGGTTAGACCCAAGGGCGGATCCAGAGGAGGTGTTTCTCGGGGGGGGGGGGGGTAATCTGGTGTGACTGGTCGCACAACACACAATTTTTTCCTAATTTCGGTAATTTAAAGGCGAATTCTGTACTTGTTTGCCAGAATATAAATACAAATCAAATTTTTAAGTATTAATTTTTAAAATTTTACATTCAAAATAATCACTCCCTTTACCCCCACCCCTGTATCCGCCCTTGGTTAGACTTAATAAAATAATTTGCGTTATATAGGCCTGCTTATATAAAATAAATTGGAATTTTTAAAATGTAATAATGGATTTTTAAATAATTATAACCTCCACCGTTAATTTTATCTTATATATCTATATATCGTATTAAACGGAAAATCTGTGTTTATATGTAAGCACGCCTTTGTTCGAAAACAGCTATAACGATTTTTTTCAAATTTTAAATATGTGTTCAGTGCTATTTCTGTTTGAGATCGATTTTGACTTAGCCTCTCCCTCTCCCTTTAAAACAGAATTTCTTTTCTTAGTTATATACAGTATAAAGAAAGTTTCTAATTTATTCTCTGGTTTCTTCTCTTAAGTTCCTTTCTCAAAGTTAATTGATTCCAACGTTATTACTATGCTTGGCTTGTTTGTTCTGGCTCCGGGTTGTCAATCATCAAGGGTACACAGTTCGTTAGTCCCAGGTTCGGGGTTCATTTCTCGTTCGAGTTGGTCGCCACTGACAATTGCAACTATGGCTATGTATCAGCGAGGGCTTAGAGAGTTGGTTGGCTATGCTTACAATATTAGTATGCACGTCTTGTTGGATGAGCTCCGTATTTGGCAAGTCATTAGAAGCTTTGACTTGGCTTGTACCTTGTATGTTTTCACGTCGCTCAAGGCGATGTCGAGTTCATTTCCATGTAAACCCTCAAGCCGGAGCCCAAAAATTGCGCCAGACTCTCTCTCTCTCTCTCGGTTCTTTATTTCAAAACTAAACTTTGTATTTTATAATGTGGTGTCTTCTTAAAGTTTTCTAGCAAATTTAATTTAATACACTAGTCCTATTTATTTCTTTGTTTTAAATTTAGGAAGATTTTTTAATTTTGCTTTTCATTTCAAGTTACATTTGTATGAGAATTTATTATTTTAATACAATACCCATATAAAATTTATTAACATGGGAAAATATTCATATTTTGTTACCAAGCATTTCTCCATTCTTTCCTATTAAGTACAAGAGTAGTGTGCTTCAAACAATTTTGAGAGCAAAATGAGAATATACATTTAAAAGAGCATCTAAAAAATAATTGATTTTTGAATTTTAATCAAAATCATTAGAGCTAATTTTGAGAAAATAGAAAAAAACTGAAAAAGTACATCAGTAAAGTACTAGTAATCATTGGCCAATTTTGTTCAAAAGCTTCGTGTCACGTTGCTAGGGGCAGCGCCGGATTGGCCGGTCGGGAGAATCGGGAATTTCCCGAGAGGCCGCTGGCTTTTTGAGGCTGAGAGGCCGCTGCCTTTTGGGCCCTCGAACTTTTAGAAGTCATTGGCTTTAAGAGGCCGCAGTCTTTTCGGGGCCTTGGTGGGCTTTTCGAGGCTGCGTGCTTTAAGATGACAGTAGCTTTAAGAGGCCGTTTGTTGGCTTTAAGAGGCCGCTGGTTTTGGTGCCTCGTGCTTTAAAAGGCCGCTGACTTTTTGGGCCGCGGGCTTTTCGAGGCTGCGTGCTTTAAGATGACAGTAGCTTTAAGAGGCCGCAAGTTTTAGAGGCCGTTTGTTGGCTTTAAGAGGCCGCTGGTTTTTTGGTGCCTCGTGCTTTAAAAGGCCGCTGACTTTTTGGGGCCGCGGGCTTTTCGAGGCTGCGTGCTTTAAGATGACAGTAGCTTTAAGAGGCCGCAAGTTTTAGAGGCCGTTTGTTGGCTTTAAGAGGCCGCTGGTTTTTTGGTGCCTCGTGCTTTAAAAGGCCGCTGACTTTTTGGGGCCGCGGGCTTTATTTATTATTTATTTTTCACCCTACAGCTAGCTGTCAACCATTTACAGGAGAGTGTACAATGATTCAGTGATAATTAACATGCACTAGGTCATGGGGCAGGCTGGTTTGTATAGATCTGATCCAATGATTTAGGCGGTCTGAAGAAAAGATTTTCGACATTTATTAGGCCCCTAATATTTATTTTTTAATAAATCAAGCTAAGTTTGATAATATCTCCTGCTGAGAATCATAGTGGTGTAAGTCCGAAATTCAACAATTGGAGAAAAGACGTTTGAACGTTTAATAAACCCCCATTGATTTATCTATGCATTTAAATAGGGCAACAAATGAATAGGACAGAATCAATAGAAAAGGATGGAAATATATTTTCACCACTTTGGCACTCAAAATAAACGTTTGGTAGGCTTAACTCGAAAATTGAATTTACCGACTTTCGCCACTATGATTCTCAGCAGGCGATATATTTCACATCTCAGGATAGCTAAAAAAGCAGTTTTTACTGCTAATTTTCAAAAAATTTTCCATGCCCCCCCCCCAGAAGTTGTCTGTCCGAATCTGGCCTTAATAAATTATGGAAAACCTACCCATGGGGGAGGCAGAGTAGAACAAACTCAAATCATATATACATATATTTATTTAAACAATAATTATTATATGAGGGGGTGTCAAAAAATAACAGAAATTATTTTTTACAAGAAAATTCCGCTTACTTTTATTCAAATTCCAGTACAGACCTTCAAAGTAAACTCCCGCGTACAAAATACAACGATTTCAGGGTTCATTCCATAGTTCAAAACACTCCCTGATGCCCCTTTTTGATAATCTGTTAAGTACACCAGAAATCTTGTTTAGCTCTCGATCACTCTAAAAATGACGACCCCGAAGCTATTTTTTCCACTCCAGGAAATGGGTGCAAGTCACAGGTCTCAAGGTCCGGTGAATAAGGATGGATCACCTCAATGCCCAATTCAGTGATTGTGGGCTGAACGCTGGAATCGATGTAATTTGTTCGAGGGAGATTATTACTTTGAAGGTCTGTAATGAATGTAATGGAATTGGAATAAAAATAAACAGAATTTTCTAGTAAAAAAATAATTCCGGTTATTTTTTAACACCCCCTCTTATGTTCTACAGTATAACATATTAGTTTTAAATCAAATTTTAATGTTTTTTTTTGTGTATTTAATACACTGTATTATGGGAAAGTAAATTTTTTTGCCTTAAATTATAAATAGAATTATCTCACTTAAAAAAGTATCAAAACATGAATAAATTGACTAGCCTCAGACTATGGCTCAGAGGTAGAGAGCATTGGATTCTGATTCCAAAGAGGGTTCGCATACCGTCTCATACGACAAAAATTTATTTCAACTAAATTGGCTACCAATCCAGCTGAAATAAATAGAGACGGGATCTAAATGGCCTTAAATGAAATTAAAATTTGGATACTTTGCCACAGTCTAACCCAGTCAGTCAAAGAACAGTTTTAGTTAAATTGCTATATAGGCCTACAATATTATTCAATTTTTCGTTTTGTTTTTCGCCCTCCTGAACTTCCCGCCAGTTGGCTCGGGGCCACCTGCGTCGGACCATCGCCTTTTCTTAATTATAAGAATATATGCCGCCCTCCCTGGGCGGGCTTCGTGTCTGGACAGGAGGGATACGCCCCCTGGACCCCCTCAGCTGGCTCGGGCCCTCCTACGGCAGACCCTCGCCCTAAAGTCCTCTATAAGACTGCAAAATTTCGTTTCAAAATTCCAACGGGAAGTTGGTCAAACAGAGTGTGACAGATGGATGGACAGACGGACACTCCGCGATTATAATATAATAATATATTATAAATGAGGCCGGTCGAGCTAGAATTTTCCCGGGCCGCTGTGACTTCCCAATCCGGCGCTGGCTAGGGGATGGATTCCTAACTTAAATATAAAATTTCAGCCTCCTAGCTCTTTTCATTCTTGAGATATTTTGTTCACAGACAGACAGACCATCTCGCAAAAACCACTTTTTTGTGATTCAGGGGACCTCTAAACGTGTATATCCATCAAAATCTCGACATGGAATTTTTGACATGAATTCAATACTTTCTATCTCTATAAATTAACATATATAGAAGTAAGAGAAAGTAAAAATAAAGACATTGGCAATATACGAGTATATATGTAATATAGATTTGAAAAATTTCGAGGGGGGGGGCTCCCTCAGGACTCCTCCCTTATATAAGCCTTTGCAATTATCTATAGCTTTCTCAAACCCCAAAACTATGAGCTGAGCCCTTTAAAAATAATAATACTCACTATTAAATATTATATTTGCAAAAAACTTGATTAATATCATCTAGTTTTATTTATTTATTTATTTTTTTAAGGTGGAGAATTATCTTCTCGAATTTTACCCTCCGATTGAAGAGGACTTGGGCAGGTACCGATTAATTACAAATCGCCTGGGGCTTCGGTTTCAAGCAGCACGGCATCACTTCACAGCGAGTTCAACCCCTGGAAGTGTCCAGCTGGAATGCGTGGCTCATATGGGTGGCCGCACCTGGAGGCGTCTTGTAGCCCCTTCCCTTGCGAGGCTCACCAATCAGAGACTAGCACAGCCAAAAAATACAGGTCGGTATTTTTTAAACTTTTTAAATTCTATTTTATTTATCTTTTTATTTTATTTTATGAATAATCCTATTTTTGACGTCACTCATTCAAAAAGAGCATTCTTAGATGAGTGTTAATCTATTAACATATAATTACTTTTCAGTAATTCTTCCTCATTTAAATACATTCCTACAGTTCTGAATCAGTTCTAATTTTATTATACCTTTGAAATAACAGAATTATTATAATTTACTTATTTTTATTTATTTTAAAAACGTGGAGATTATTTTTTATTTATTTTTAATTTCTCTGAGTGTGTAATTTGGCCTAGAGACATCAAAAGCGTTCTAATTAAATTGACTTTTTTCGTTTCGTGATTTATGAAAGTACTAGGAAAAAGGAAAGAAGAGGAGTGGCTTGAAAATAAATACCAAATAGACTTTTTTCCTCAAGAGTCTTGATATATTTTCTTCATCATTCTTCATTTTGTTTGACTTACTTTTTACTAGCTTTTTATAAACTTATTCAGACAATGCAGATAAATTTTACTTAACTTTATTTTATATGTAACGTGCCTACTATATTCATTTATTAGAGTTCATTTACTATTTCTAGACCAAATATGCGAAGGCGTTGGGGGTCTGGAAAGTTTCGTATGTCTCTAACTTGATATAACTTATTGATCATGTTTGAGATCTAGATGAGCTACAGATGCCACACATCTAAATGAACGATAAAGAGGATGCAGCCGATAAAAAAAAGCATCTATTTTGTTAACGCTCTTTATTTAGGAACGTTTCGGCTTTGATCAACAACATCATCAGCCCTTCAAGGTCCCTGATGTGTTTCTTGAAGACGTCACCGTATTTCATAAACACACACATGATGTTGATCATAGCCGAAACGTTTTAACAAAATAGATGCTTTTTTTATTAAATGCTCTTATTTAACTTACTCTTTCAAGGTCACCGACACTTCCCAATGAGCTAGCGGTGTGAAATTTGATACTTAAGGGTCATTTTTGATGCCAACAATGATATGGATATTTTTTTAAATTTGAATCCTCACGCTTACACCCTTCCTTTTTTAGTGTATTAATAATAAAAAAAAAAGACTAAAGAGTTTAAAATAAAAATATAATAAAAAACTTAAAAAAAAAATGCTTTTATTTAAATTGAACTAAAAGAGAGAATTTAATTGTTCTTGTTAAAATTGTTGAATATTTATGAATTAAAGTAAAAACGTGGGGGGCTTCGAGGGGATTTCGAGGCTCTAAGATGAGACAATTCCTTATGCTACGCCCCACGCTTTTATTTTAAGGTGCGCGTCTCAGGGTGTTAATTTTGGGAGATTCCAGCGGCCACAATTTTGAAGCTATCGACCTCAAATTTTTTTTTTTTAATTAAAGCTATTTAAAAAAACAAAAAAAAAAAAGAAGGAAAAATATCTACAACTTATAGAAGCCCCTTTTTTGATTTTCGAAAAAATAAAATTTCTTTTTAAATTAATCGCATTAAATAAAAGATATTTTAAAAAAATTCGCTCTATAACTTATAGATAATTAAATTAGTAATCATTGTGTTAAAAAATAATTAATTTTTTACCCTTAATTAATTAGCTGGAATCTTTCAAATGAAATAGAATAAATCCCTTGTATCCCTATGGGAATAACTAACGCCATCTCTTGCTGCCTCGAGTAACTCGGTAGTCAATCGTCATCTAACGGCTTATCGAGACGCGCACCTTAAGTCATAAATATTCAAAAGTTTTAACAAGAACAATTAAATTATTTCTCTCTCTTTTTTTGTTCAATTTAAATAAAAGAATTATTTTTTAAGTTTTTAATTATATTTTTAATTTCTCTTTTTTTATTGGCTGCATCCTCTTTATATCATTAATCAAATAACGTAACAAACGAAATATGGAATTTCGTTATATACTTTATTTTATTTTGTTAATTAGGTAGTTTATTTAGGGTTTGGTATTTAAATAAACTTTTTACTTAAGCTTTATGTATATTTTAATTTCAGAAAATTATCCACTCTCAATAGTTTTCTATCAATAAGCGGGGATATCTATAATCTCTCTTTGCATTCACATATAACATATAAATTCCATTCAAATGTTGTTACTTAATGCTTGCGCAAAATTCATTATATTGTCTGACCTGATTTCATTATGCACTCTATTTGAGTAAATTTAATACATATTTGTTGATGTTATCTCATTACTAAAGATTTAATTTTCCAACTGCAAATTTAATTTCCCTTATTGAAACATTTCGTCAAAATTAAAAATTTAATCTTCTCTTTCTTCCTTCATTTTAATCGAAGAATTTTATAGCTGATTATGATTACTATTCTAATTGAGTTCTGGAAAATCCATCTTCTATTTAATTAATCATGTAAAAAATTTAGCGTCAAATATTATGAACGTTGTTTTTAATCATATTTTTATAAAATGTTTATTGAGAATTGCCAAAAAATAGTCGTGGGTGAATGCAATTAAAACTATTTTCATTTTTTAACTCATTTATCATGACTAGAAGTTGACCGAGTCTGGATTTATCTTAACTGAAAATCTACGGTGTCCTAAGGAAGAAGTTCAATATTCTAATAGCCGATGAATGTGTTTTTAATAATTAACTAAGAAACAAATTTATAATTTAAAAATAAATTACAATTGTAAAAATTTTAAGATTTACTCACATGATGAAGAATTTCTGGAGGTACAAATGATCACCTTGAAGATGGACTGTTCACAGTTGGAAATCTCTCTTGAAGATAGGGAAGGATAAAATCGTTCTGAACCTCCTGAAACAAGAATCAAATAATTTAGAAAAGTATATCTAATCTATGTGTATATGTGTGTGTGGATGGTGTATGTGAGTGATCATAAAGATATTATTGTTTCATTTTCAATTTGCTGCAAAGAACGTAATAATAGTTTTGGAAATTTCGGGGGGGGGGGGCTCGGCTCCTCCTCCTTATATACGCCCCTGTTGTGAACGCAATACTTTTCTATAACATAATTATAAAATTGGATTATTTTGTTTTGTTATTTTGAGTTATTAATTTTCATATTTTTATAGGATTCGAATTCCACACCCCCTCCCCCACTTCTTTAAAATTTATGTCTTTGCCTCTGGAAGAAGGCATATTTTTACACCAAAAACTCGTCTAAATTTTGTTTGAAATACTATGGCCAGAAGAAAATTTTAAACTTTGAATTTTTTAATCACACTACCCAAAACGGCCCCATTCCTTAAAACTTTGGCCAATGACAGTCAATGATCACTATTTTGTTCGTGAAACCAATTGATTGCATTGAAATAAAATTTTCTGGAATAAATTTTTCTACCTAAAATATCAGTTTAAGGTTGTTCGGATAGTACATCGTAAGTCATAATACAATCTAAATTTTTTTTAAATAAAATTAAAAATTTGAATGCCAAAATTCCTTATTATAATTTAGTCGTGACCTATCATAGTTTATAATTGGATTAAGTTAATAATTTAATTACCAAAAATAATAAATGAATGACTTTCGACTTGAGAGTTTTTCACGTAATATAGAACTGGCAACATTGCATTCATCAAATATCTATTTTAAATCTTAAACGCCTTAGATTTTATTTTATTTAATATATTACAATGTTTAATGCAAATCAGTTTAAACACAATGGACGATTTGCGAGAAAAAATATTGTAAAATTGAAAAAAAATGTAACTGACATAGAGATAAGACACTTATGTTATGCGACGTTGCCAGGCTGGTCTGACTCTCGAGAATTCATTATTTTTAAATATTAGCGACTGTCATTTTGGAGAATTTTTTGACTTTCTTGTTAAAATATCTTTAAAAGCGGTCGGCAGAAACTTTGATTTTATTTTTAACATATTCCTCGGAAGTGAATTAATAAAATGTAAGTTTTTTTGTTTTTGTATCAGATGCACAGATGCCTATTTAATTCAATATGTGTGCGTTTCGTCGTTATTCCCCATAGGCTACATGTTAAATTTCAATTTTTTAAAAATTAATTACACGATAACCCTGTGTCAGATCTGCTTCAAAATTTTATTTTATACGTATTTGATAGTGATTAATAACATATTAAAAAATTAGCTTTTAATCAGTTAAAGTGCTTTAATGTCCGAACAACCTTAATTCATAGAAATAAATAGCGCATAATTGAAAAAATTAAATAAGTACGTATCTGTTGAGAGTAAAAATATTACATACTGTATTCAAGTGATTAAAATGAAATTTTCAATGATTTTACATGAAGAGATTTTGAAAATTCTAGTAATAATGATTTTAATTAAATAAAAATAAATCAAGATGCACTTAAACATCTCTTATTTTTTCAGTTGATAAAAATACAATAAGCTTATATCGTCGTTGATTCTGAAAAACCTGCTTGTGATTTTTAGGTTTTTATAATGCCATCCACCTATGTTCGTTATTTTTTTCTCTAATAGTTGATAATATCTACTATGTGCTCAGAAAGACCAGAAAATTTAAAATATATAATTTAATGTGTGCTTAGTAATATAACTTTAAAGTTTTATGACATCCATGTAAAATTTCCTTTTTTCACAGCAGGTTTTCAAGAATCAAAGGCTACCTCCTATACCAAACGTCGCGGGTTCGGACCCAGGCAGTCCGATGATTTTATTTAAGCCATTTGGATACCAGGTGGCTTAAATAGAAATGCCTGACCCCACAATAGATATATTCTCTACAACGGTTATCGTCAAAGTCTTATATGGCCTAAGCTGCCGAAAAGACTGTGTGAATGTGAGTGTGAATGGGAGTGTGAATGAGAAAAAAGTGTGAATGTTTAAAAAAAAAAAAAAAAAAAGAATCAAAGGCGAAATGTAGGCAGGCTTATTAGAACACTTGAAGCATGCCACATGGCAGTAGCCAAAAAGTTATTCTGGAGAATAATCTTTTAGATGATTGTCCCTTGCCCCCTCCCTATGAATCAATTTTAAAGAATACTAGGTAGATTATTAATATAATATATGCATGACTTGGTGAATATTTTTTTCTATCTCAATGCAATTTGTCAAATTAATTAATAAATTAGAGTAATATTAAAGTATAATCATACCTATATTTATTTTAATTTCAGTAATTCATTTTGTTTAATGTCTAACTTGTCATTTATGAAATAAATCATTGGAAATAATCATATAATTTTTATTCATTTTCATTTAGCATCTCTCTCTTTTATATAGGAAGTATATTTATATTGACTTTTTAATTATTTGCCATTGTTTTCAATTTATTATTTGATTCGAAAGCATATTTATTTCATAATATTTAAAAGGATGGCAAATGATGGCTATTTATTTGAGATATTAATATTGTAAAAAAAAATTCCGTACATAACATATTCTCTCTTTTGTTGCTAGATTTGATTATCAAAAAAAATGTATTTAACAAAGTTTAATTAATGGAACTGAATTATAATAAATATAGATCGAAGTTAATACATGTACAATTATTCTAATTCAGCGTTTTCCAGCCTTTTCACTCTTATAGTACTCTTGTGACAATGATCAAGTTCTAGCGGACACTAACGTCCATGTAACAATATTTTTTCATAATGTTTTTTTAATGATTATTAAAGGAACCAAAAAAAGAATATTAGTTTATTTTAAAACAAAACAAAAACAAAAAATACATGGAGTATAATAAATATTAATGTGAAATCGCCTGTTTTTTGAAATGTTGAATTCGAGGTCGCTTTTGCTTGAGGGATCCTTATAAAGCTACTAAAGCCCGGAAGGTAGGCAGGCCAAATGGCACACGCTCACTAAACTTTTTTTCTGATTAAAACATTGAGATAATTTTTATTTCGGTATATCTTGAAATTTATTTTATTGATAAAAAGATACATTTTTTGGTTGTTCTTTTATTAAAACTGTCGTTCGGCCTATTGTCTGCTTTGAAAAAGGTATTTCTCACACAGACAAGCTGTCATTTGGGCTGCCTAACTACCGGGATTTAGTCTCAATACTTTTGCAAAGCGGCCTTGTATACGTTTAATATTAATTTATAGGAAAGTTTATTTGTTATAAGGTTGTCTTTTTCGACATTTAAAGCCATTTAGACGCCATCCATCACTAATTATTTCACCAATTCAATTGAAATGAATTTTTCTCGTCTGGAACGAGAACCTAAAGTTACTTAATTCCTTCATTTAGTTATAAAATGTCTTACTAGCTGTTTCATAATCATTTTTCATCATAATCAATATCAATTATTAAATCATAAAAATAATCTTTTTTCTTGAGTCAGAAAGGTTTTTTTTTTTTATCCCAAAACAATTCTTCATTTTAACCTGATTCTTTTGCTTTTTTTTTCTTTTCTTTTTATTTAATCAATATAGGCTTTTCTTCTGAAAATAAAACTCTCATTTGAAGTGATTACAATTTTCTTTTTTCTCTTATAGTTATTTTTTCCTTCCGTTATTTTTTCCTGGATACCTAGAGATAACAAGGATTGATTCGTTTACTTGTTTTTTCTCTCTTTCCACAGCATCCAAGCATTTAATGGCTCCCTTTATCCGAATCCGTTTGGATTTCCGTTTTGTAATTGTAGTTCCGGTGTTGCAGCAACATCCAAGGGCTCCACTTCCATCTGGCTTCTCTTCAGTTTGGCTTTCTTCATTTCGCACACCTCCGAATGAATTCAGTTCATTCCTTCACAAAATCGCTCAACACTTTCAACAACATTAAAAGCATAAAATAAATAACAAGACATAATCAAACCCTTCCTTCCCTGTGACAAGCTTGCAGACATTTTGGCCCTTGAAGCCCTTAACCTGCAGGATGTGTCTCTCTGAAGTCTATAAAAATGTATAAATGAGTATGTAAATGTTTTTGTATAGATTTGTGTATGAAAAAATTTGAGTATCGATATGAATGTGCGAAAGGGAAGTATGTGCGCGAATGAGAAATGAGAGAGAGGGAGAGAATAAATATGTTTGAAATGAATGCATCTCTGCGTGTGTTTGAATAGATGGATTTTGCGTATATGAATTCCTACATGTCCGTCACCAAGCAATTGTTTATCAATGTCCAATCGATTACGAGCACACATTATATATACTGTATATATTTATAATATACAAGTATATTTAAATATAAGAAATAAAATATAAATATCAAAAATATATTATACTCATTTAAATGTGATAATATTGTATTTTTGTGCGAAGAATGGTTATTAAATTTGAGTATAGATTTTTGTCAGAGATTCATTCTTAACTAAAAAAAATTGTTAATTAAGTATTAATATTTATACGAAAAATGAAATTAAATAATGAGACTATAAAAACTTTTTTTTTTTTTTTTTTTTTGTTTTGCTGATCAACGCAAAAAATGCAATATCAGATAAATTCTCAAATTATTATACTCCATTAAATGGTTATCATTTCAAAAATTATTTACAACAAATTTGTTTTAATATAAATACCATGGGTAAATACGAAAATGAAATTTCCGTTTAATAAAAGGTAATTTTCAAATAACCTGAGGCAGATGTTTTGTTTTACAAATAATAATATGGAGAATAACAATAATATTTAGACATATATTTCAAAAAAATCTTTATTTTTATAATTCGAAGCAAATTAATTTTTTTGATAATAAAAAAATTATTAAAATAAAAAAAATGAATGCCCATTGATTATGTAAATAAAAATAATTTTAAAATCTTCATAAAAAAACATATTAAACAATAAATAATGATTAAAAGTGGTGTAGACTTCAAAATGGATATAGGAGAACTAACAGCCTAAGAAATTAAATAGTTTTATTTAATTAATAATCATCGACCTTTCGACCGCTAAACTCGACCTGTTAAAAGTCGTGATTACCGACCGAAACGTCGACTAAACTAGACCTGTTGAAGGTCAGGGCTCCCGACCGAAACGTCAACAATTAATAATTAAATAAACGTTTTTTATTCAATTTCCTAGGCTGTTCCGTCTCTATATCCATTTATTAATAAAGCAGTTATTTGAGATTTATTTGAATCCCAAAGTCTCATCCAACGACAAGTCTTTAAAAATAAAATTGAATAATAATAAATTTTGCGAGATCAGCAAATTTATGAAGAGATGCAGGAAAAAAAGATATTTAAACCATCTTGTTCGTGTATTTAATAAAGATCTATCATATTTGCAAATATTGTAGGTTACCTATAACATGTTATTATTATCAATAAATAAATAAATGAAAAAAAAAACAATATATTAATAATAATTTCAAATCCGCTTTCAAGTTTTCCCTTAAATCATCCGAATATCGTTTATACATTTATTTTAGGCTTGTTCCTTGTTTTTCAATAAAGGACGTGAGATCGTGCTTTGCAATAATACTAATAATAATAATATTCTAAATAAAAAAATTCAAATTAAAACGTCATCGAATTATTTATTGGCTATTAAAACAACGACGTCGGACTTTCGGATTGCCCGTGATCCAAATAACTTCCCAATGATTAAGAACGTGTGGAAATTTTCGTGCTTTGCTGCATGAGCTCAAGTATTAGACTGAAGGGGGATTAGGGGTAGAACATTAAAAAAAAATATGGGATTTTTTTTTATATGAAGCACGATTCCCTCCGTTCCTTTCTAGTCGAAGGAAGCCCATCGATTTGAAATTATTTGTTGTTAAGATTGAAAGAAAATTAATATATAAATATAAATACGGACAGTCAAATTAATAATTTTTTCCAATTAATTCGTGAAACTATGTAAAAAAAATAAAGTATTTTTTCTTATCCTTAAAACAAAAAAGATATAAAACTAGGAATAGATTTTCGGCCATTTTGAATAATTTATGCTCTTATCCAAACTCATTTCTTTTCAATTGATGTAAATAAATTAAATTGAGTGCCTGGGATCCGAACCCACATCCCTTGACTTTTAATGTTATCAATATAGGCAAATTTCAATCACTCTCGGGGGAGACGGTGTTGAATCTATCTCTGAATATATCTTAAAATATAAATTAAAAAAACTAGTTGTTTTCTTGATGGCTGGATACTAAGATATGAGGATGTGGCATAGGGGCAGCCAAGGCGAAAAATAAAATAAATTTTTTATTTTTATTTTTGTCGACGTTTCGAGTGTCGATCGCACTCTTCATCAGAACAAAAATGATGTCAAGTTGTGAGGTTAGTTGACATGGCAGTCTAGCAACGTTTTTACCAATTTATATTCTCTTGAAAACTCTCTTTACCTGTTCCGAGGTTCCGACTGTTTCGGACCTCAGAACAGTATAGAGAGTTTTCAAGAGAATATAAATTGGTAAAAACGTTGCTAGACTGTCATGTCAACTAACCTGACAAGTTGACATCATTTTTGTTCAGATGAAGAGTGCGATCGGCACTCGAAACGTCGACAAAAAATAAAAAAATTTTATTTTATTTTTCGCCTTGTCTGCCCCTATGCCACATCCTCATAAATTAATAAAAAAAGATTAATTCATTAACTAGAGAAGATATATTGAAAGAATATTGGAGCATACTATACATTCAGTGTTAAATTTTTATCTTTATACAGGATTGCATCCGAAGGTCATTTTTTATGCAAAGTGATTTTATTAAATTTTTTTATAATAAATTTGAATGTAGGTGGAATCTCAATTTTATAATAAAAATTTTAGGGAAATTCGAAAAGAGGAAAATAATAATTTTTTGTCAAATTATGTACGATTTTGTAACCTTATATCTTCTTTTAAATAATCAATTTAACGCGCTTGTCTTCAGATGAAATTTTCTTCTTATTAAAATTTATAATTTAATAAAAGAAGAAGATTCATTAATAGAATTAATTAATTTTCGCTCCATATTTCTAATTTCTGCCGCTACCAAAAGTGCAGACAAGACGAATAGTATTTCTTTCGTCCGCTTTTATATACCTGTCTAATTTAAATTCATATTTAAATTTCCAAAAATAAGAGAGAGAAATGAAAGTTTATCAAAATGAATTGAGAGTTGCACATTTTGGGTTAAGAAATTTGGACTTTTTGCAGAAACTGTTCTTAATGTTATTCGAAATATTTATAAAGCCCCGCCTCCACTTATTCCATGAAAAATAATCTTCCCAAACTATTTCGTATTTCACAAAGCTAATTGGGGAAAATTATTATTTTGGCTCTTTGTATAATATTGAAAATATTAATAAAATTATTAGATTTTTGATAAAATTAATTCTCGATCTTTTATTTGTTTTTTGGATATATTAATGCCAATATTTAAAAAAAAATAGTTTTTAAGATATCTGCATTCAAAAAAAAGTCGAGAAGAATGAAAAATGTTTTATTAATCAAAAGTAAGAATCAATCTTTGAACGATCTCTCAAGCAATTTGCTTATATGTACTGTATATTATTAATAAAAATTTTCTATTTTTGTTGGAATGGATTTAGTAAATAATTTTGATAATAAAGATATCTAGATGTAAATATGAATCCAAGCGATATATTGATTGAGAGTTGAATATTAAGAACGATTCTTCCATCACTAATATACAAAATTTTGAGAATTGAATGTCATTACTAATTTAAGAGCACAGAGCATGACTTTTTGCACATAGATATGAGGCGGTGATTTGACATTTGACTCATAGAATGTGAATATTTCTATAATTTCAGTTTTTATATATATTATTAAATTAAATAAATACTAGCCATTTATTATTTGTTTATGGAATAAATACTGTAAAATGTAAAAAAAATATTAAATTTTATTAAAATACCTTTTTCCATTTTTCTTTTTTTTTCCTACAATACTAAAACAAATAGTCCTTGTTTTATTCTCATAAAAAAAAATTAAGGTGCGCGTCTCGAAAAACCGTTAGAAGACGATTCAGTACGGAGTTACTCTAGGCGGCAAGAGATGGCGTTAGTTTTTCCCATAGGAATACAACGAATTTATTCCATTTCATTTTAAAGATTCCAGCTAATTAATTAGGGGTAAAAAATTAATTATTTTTTAACACAATTATTACTAATTTAATCATCTATAAGATATAGAGCGAATTTTTTTAAAATATCTTTTATTTATTGCGATTAATCTAAAAAAAAAATTTTATTTTTTTGAAAATCAAAAAAAGGGCTTCTATAAGTTGTAGATATTTTAAATAGCTTTAATTTAAAAAAAATTTGAGGTCGATAGCTTCAAAATTGTGGCCGCTGGAAACTCCTAAAATTAGCACCCCGAGACGCGCACCTTAAAATATTTTTTTTTTAATCCAAAAATTAATATTTTAGTACTTTTAGAAACCGAATTTGAGATTGTAAGAAAATATGAAATCGGGCTTTTCTAGTAGCGTAAGTGGGAGGGGCCCCTTCAGGAGAGACCACACATTCTGAACCTTCTTCAGGTACAATTCTGTTAAGATTACAAAGGCCACAGGTGTAAAACCTACCTGAAGAAGGCCACAGAATGAGTGGCCGAAAAGTAATTTTTTAAAATAAAACATAGTAAAATTCTTTTATGAATTACTAAATGAAATTTTGACAACAAGTGGTTCTCTTTGGGATCCGCATTGGGATAATTATATAATACATTATTCAATAATATTTCGTTGAAGCAAGGCCTTTGCTAATGGACCGCATTGATTAAACTCCAGGCGTGAATAAAGCTGTGTCGAATTAATTTAATAAAATATTATCCCGCTGACAGGAGTACAAAGCGAGATCCATCCATAAATCTTTTTCTCTAGTAGTACTTTGCTCTAGCTTAGCCGCCCATAGCTAATAATTTTTCAATTACGGATCTGTTTAGAATCTCGCTAAGAAAATATTCGGTCTAGAAAGCGAGCGAGCAATTGTAAACTTGGTCTGTGTGTCTGTTTTTTGTATCTTGTTTAATTTTAATGTAATTAAGAAGGAAGGATATCTTCAAATTAGATTTCAATTAATGTGATTTAAATGATAGAAAAGTTTAAGTTTATTTGAAAATTTTTTTTTTTAATCTTAGCTTTTAAAAAGCAATTTGTACAGTAAAAATGCAAAGAAAATCTTTTTAAAGATGATTCCTTTATCCCCTTTAAAAAAAAGTTTTTTCAAGTTCATGTAGTCTTTTTTTTTTTTAATAAGATGTTTACAAATATTCAGATAATGTTAATAAATAAACAAGTTTCTCCACGAGTCGTTGAGTGATTTATCAAAAGGCTTCTATTTTTTAAGACGTTAATATTAATAAAAAAAAATTTATCATAAAACAACTTTTTGCTTTAATATAAAAGTCGTTTTAAATTATGCACTTCTGTTTCTTAGACCATTTAAAAAATAAAAATCGATAAAACTACAAGCTTCTCGCCTACTTGGACAATGTCGGCTTGGGTTCAAATACCAACCCTATGTGATTAAAAAATTCATTTTTGTAGGGTTTTATTATTGAAAAGTCGCTTTTGATCGCCAATTATTATATTTTTTTTTATTCATTGCTTTTAAGGAACTCAGGTAGGCCGGGGAATCTGGCGAACCAAGAGCCATCAAGATCGTTCCAGTCAACACGGCGAAAAGTCTGATGTGTGGTCCAAAGTAACTAGCGTGTGGAACGTCCCCATTTTCTCATCGGTAAAATACAATTTAAAAATACATACGTCCAAGCAGTTGAGAGGACAAATTAAAAAAAATGACTTAGATACCTCTTGATTTAGTAGAAAAAAGCATACTACAATAGTTCTAGTAAAATTTCTATTTATAAATATAAAAAATAAATTTTTGACTTCCCCAAAAGATAAATTGAAATTATAATAATTAAAGTTGTGGTGTGCCAAATGAACAATCGTAGGAGTGGGTAGAAATTGCTATGATTTTGGCAATAAATAAAAATCAATTTGGTGAGTTTTATTTTCCGTATATTTCGGATGCATTAACAGCGATCCCTCATCAGCGGCTGAAAATTATAAACAATATGAGTTGAAAAGACACAATGTACAATAATATTAAAAATTTTCTCAAAACACTATTTTATAAAATCATAATCTTACCCAACTCACACTATGAAACCACATAAGGTGTTAACAAATTGTTTTATCGGAGCGATTCGTTGATTTATTGAGCACATACTTGGAAAGTGATTCATTCTCTAATGAAAGATTTTATTCTCTCTAATTACAATTAATATGTTAATATTTTAATTTTATAAAAGTGATTAAACTCAGACAGGTCATTTGCATAGGGTCAAATAAAATACTTGGCCGGATTTAAAATGTTTTAATAAAGATTTGAGATTATCTATAAGAATTCCCTATTTCTTTCTTTTAAATTTAATATTGAATTTTTTCTTTTTCTTTATTTTTGTTTTGTAGGGATGTCTAATCAACGGTACGTTAGGATTATGAAATATTTATAAGGTTTTTGTACCCATCTATCAAAAACTCTGTATCAACTTTAAAATTGACTGCTTTATTTATATTTTTTTGAATATAGCAAGTCTCCTTAAAAAATCTCTTATATCTATTTCCCTCCCGCGACATTATCTGAATGTTGTCAATATTAAAGTCAAAATTATGTCCCGTGTTTATGGCGTGTTGGGAGAGACCTGTTCGTTGTTGAGGATTTTTGTTTAGCACTGATCTGCGGTGCTCTTGGACGCGAACATTTAAAAACCGCCCTGTGTTCCCTATATAGACATTGTTGCAATCTGTGCAGTTTATTTTATAGACAACATTTGCTCAATAAATCAACGAATCGCTCCGATAAAACAATTTGTTAACACCTTATGTGGTTTCATAGGTGAGTTGGGTAAGATTATGATTTTATAAAATAGTGTTTTGAGAAAATTTTTAATATTATTGTACATTGTGTCTTTTCAACTCATATTGTTTATAATTTTCAGCCGCTGATGAGGGATCGCTGTTAATGCATCCGAAATATACGGAAAATAAAACTCACCAAATTGATTTTTATTTATTGCCAAAATCATAGCAATTTCTACCCACTCCTATGAAATTATAATTTCCTCATACCTTTTAGAATATCAAGAGGCATGAATTAGAGAAGAAGCGGAGAGAGGAACAAATTAGCAAAGGTAAGTGGTGGAAATCTATTTGTTGAAAAGTCGTTTATCAGAATGGGAGGAAATCAACTTGTTGAAATTGGGGAAAGAAGGGATTTATATTATATCTAACGAAATTAACTTCTTATTAAGTAAGAATACTTAAATTTATTTAATAAAGAAAAAAATTATCAAGTATAAGATTTTACTTACATAAATAAAAGTAAATTTTTATGAATATTTCGATCCGCTTTTAGGATTCCTTGCTCGTTTATCCTGTAAAAATCAAGAAAAGTAATTTATTATCTTATCCCTATGGTTATATTATATTAATTATAAAAAGATTAAATAAAATAAAATATGGAAAATCAAGAGACCTATTCTGATTATGGACTTGACCTATAATTTTGAAAAATTATTGAAATAAAGGATTATGATATCAAACATTATAAATAATGTCAGGGGAACAGATAAACAAATTTTTATCCCTCTGCGCATTTGCCTTTTGTCATTATGCATAATGCTCGGAGCAGTATAAATAATGACTATTTAATTACTTCGTCCATTCTCCTGCATGGGCGCCCGGTCAATCTAGGGGGGGGGGGGTGGGCATCGGGGGGCCGGGGGGGGGGGATTTTGGGCGGCCAAATTTGGAAATAAATTTTTTTTTTTAGGGGGGGGAAACTTAAAAAAAAAAAAACCCCCCAAAAAAAAAAAAACCCCCCCCCCCAACCACTTTTTTTTTTTTTTTTTTATTAATAAATATTTTTTTTTTTTTTTTTTTTGGGGGCGTGCATCCATGGCCTTGCCTCTATCCTCCTTGTTTACTCTAGCCAAGTCTCTTTACTTTCCAAGGGAAATTATTTATTTACTAATTTAGTTAGATGTAAAATTTTGTTTGTGATTTTATTATATAAAATGTTGAAATTATAGATAATAAAGCCCTCGGGCTTGGTGTAGTTGGTAGCGTGTCTACCTATTATACCGAACGTCGCGGGTTCGGACCCCAGGCAGTCCGATGATTGTATTTAAGCCATTTGGATACCAAATCGAAGGCTTAGACTGTGGCCTAAAAAAGAAATGGCCAAAAGACTGTGTGAATGTGTGTGTGAGTGCGAGTGTGAATGGAAAAAAAAAAATTAAATTATTAATAGCTGGGCAGCCTGCCTATGGTGGTCCGGAATTTTAACAAATTCTCCGCTTTCTGTGCTCAGGTAATTTTTTACAGCCAATAAATGTTTTAATTAATATTATTATTGTAGGAGGCGAAAAGAAGTAAAGAGAGGACCTTGGGCCATGTTTTTAGAAGCATGGGTCAGCCCTTTAAAAGACCGACAGGAGTGGACAATCGGCAGTACAGATCAACAGGGCCTCCAGACTGGAAGCTCTCTGTACTCAAGGCGACCACGACGAGTACAGGTCAGATACCCAGACGGGTTTCTGCCCTTGTATTCGCCTAGGGCGGGATAAGAGTCAGGCCGGCTCATATCCAACCAGACGCCGACGACGAGGATATAGCCCTACCAGTTAGCGAGCAGACGGTTCGCGATCGTGCGGGGTGCGATGAGGACGCGGTGAGAAAATATCGCGGAGTGCTTACATTTTCCACAACCCTTATTTTATTTTATTAATAAATTATTTATTTAGAATTGTAAATAGACTATTTTTATTTTCCAATTCCCTATATTATTATACTTATTATAATCGATTATTATAATCCAGCCATTATAATATTCATTTTGACATTTTCAAGATAAATAATTTATTTTGTTTTCGATTTATTTTTCATTTTCTCCAAATTGTTGCTTTTCTAATTTCCCTCATCTACTTTAACTATGTGTAAATGTCAATTTATTATATATTGTTTAATATTTTCTAACTATTCTCTTGTTTAGCATATGAACCTTGAGCTCTTCAATCTAAAACAAGGGAAGTAATCAAACATTCGGTAAGTAATATCATATTTAGAAGTTAAATATGCTGGCATAAATCGTTAAGGCTATGGAGAAAATACACTATCTATCTAATTATTTATTTATAATATTTAACATATTAGCTTCCGTAAATATTCACAAGAAAGTTGCTGTGCGAACAGTGACACAGATTTTTTTAAATAAATAATTGTCAAATTTAATAATCTGTATTTATACATTGACTAATGTGTCATATAAAAAATTATTGGTACGTGCAAGTTGAACGTTTATTATTCAACATCTGAGTGAAACAAGTAAAAGTGAGAGAGAAAGAGAGAAGACAGAAATAAAATAGCAAAATATTTCAAATGAAATGGAATGAGGCAAAGTTGAGTCCCGGTGAATGAGTTGAGTATACAAGAGGCGCGAGAAGCTTTCTGTCTCTTCGCACTCGTTGCTGAGATTTATGGTGAAATGCACTCCAGAAGCCCCAAACTCGGGAATAAGCAGAAGAAATGGCTCCCTGTAGTTTTAGTCCAAGTCTTAATGCCACCACCAACACGAAGCCAACGGAAATAACAGACAAGTCTTTGTGACTGATGGTCCTCGTGTTCAACAGCATCGGATCAACAAAAATTCATTGGCCAATTTTTTCTCGCTATCACTTAAATGGTCTTTCAACTAAAACTTTATAATATAATGTAAAAAGGTATGATAAATGCAATAAAAATACACTTTAATAATTAAGCAAATATACGACTTCTATGATTGTAAATTTTATTCTATACTTTATATCTAGGAAAAATGTATGTATGTATGTATGTATATGTTCTATAGAAATCCACAATTTTCAATGAATGTATTTGAAATTAAGTACACATATAGTACATGGACCAGGGAGTAGTGTAGTAATAATTTGAATCTGTTAAATATTTTGAAAAATTAATTATAATCAAATTTCTTTAATATGGGTACATAAAATCGACAAATTGACTCGGAAATTAGAAGGTCAGTTAGTTTTGCTCTGTGACCAGCTTTCTGGATATAGGAGCTGTGAGTGGAGCTACGCAGCAGTTGAAAAAAGAAGAGAGCACGCATACGACTGAACTTTTCCCCTTTAAACAGTCATAAATAGACCCTTTTGTGCTGTGCTTGAATACAAGATCCTTCCATAACATCTTAACACTTGCATTGCAAAAAAGAAATATCCCAAATTGCCAATAAACTTGCCGCCGGAGGAGGGCAATTGCTCGCCGGGACGATTAAGGGGGTCCAGGGGACGCAGCCCCGGGCTTTGCGACTATAAATTATAAAAATATCTGTTTTAGATCTAAGCTAATTCATAATCTGATCTTGTTCAGAAAACAGGAACAGCCAACAACAGTGATAAAAATTTTTTTTTTTTGCTTAAAAATGAATTTCATTGTTACATGAATTATAAGAGAAGACAGTCAGGACGAGAAATAAAACGCTATTTTATTTCAATATGCTCGTCGACGTTTCGGGCGCTAATCGCCCCCTTCCTCTGGACTGAGCAGGTGTCAATTCTGACAATTATATGTCATTTGTTTAAATATTTTTAACATTTAGATTACATTGTATAATTATAGATAGCAAGTATGCTTTGGTTCAATACAAGATGTTGTTAAAGCAATTCTCTCCATTAGAATCACATCTGCTTAGTACTGAGAAAGGGTGCGATTAGCACTCGAAACGTCGACGAGCGCTTTGAAATTAAATAGCGTTTTATTTCTCGTTCTGGCATAGCATCAATATTATACACAATTTCCAGCCAAAGAAAATATATCTGTAAGAGGAGATATTGTTGTTATTGCAATTTTTGGGGAAAAAAAAACACTCAATAACACCGATATCAAATGAATAATTTGATATTAGTATAAATAAAATACACCTACTACTGCTTCAAAATTTTATTTTATTTTTTTATGAAAGCTTATTTTATTTTAAAAGTTTTTCAAAAAAAAAAACATAAAAATGTTGTTTTATAAACAACAGAATAAATTTTACCAATAGTTTTAATTCAAATTTAAATATTTATAGTAGCATATACTTGAAAAACAAATATATTCATCGTATAGGTTAATCAGATAAAAAAATCCCAAAATGTTAATGTGAAAGTTATTTATATATTGTATATATATATATATAATATATATATATAATTAATGAATATAATACATAATTTTCTATTTAATTCAATTTTAATACTTTCTTTAAAGAGCGACATTAAAATTGAAAACGATTAAAATAAACTGTTAAGGCAAAGAGATATTTTCGCCAGCTAATTAGCTCGGGAAACATGACAATCATTCAGTTTAAAGAGCAATTAGATGATTAATGACTCCGAAGGGGTCCAGAAGAAAAGTCATTAGTTAAAAGCTTTTCATATAAGACTTTTTAATCAAATCTTTTTAAAAGTGAACATTTTTAATTATAGCGATATACTTCATTTTTTTAATTATTAATTTAGGCTATCAATCAATAGCTTATATTAATTGTTTCATTAATTTAACTGGGCTCCTGATTTTCGGGTGGATGAGGTGAGGCTAATCGAGTTTATACAGCAAGTTTTACTTCATAAGTGATGGTGGTTCGAAATGTGGCTTGGAAAAAACGTTGTCCTAGTAAAATAACATTTGTAACTTTAAAATAAATTCTAAAGAATAACGGAGCCCTTATTGGACCAGGACAATTCTGGGCAAGACCTTTCATTAGGGCCCCGTTGTATTTTCCTAAAAGGGACATTTTTAAGGGGGTTCAGGAGCGAGGTTTTAACGTACTTAAAAAAAAACTAGACTATTATAAAGAATTTTTCAATGCGTTTTTTTTTTTTAAATAAATTAAATTCATAAGAGATTATTGGAACATCGAGCTATAATTTTTTTAATGACTTATTAAAAAATTATCGTAATTAATTTTTTTTTTTTTTTTTTTTTTTTTTTTGTTAAGAATGCCTGGACTCAAATATGTATAATAATCAATAACGGATATCGTTTAAAGTCTTAAATGGCCTAAGTTGCCGAAAAGACTGTGTGAATGTGAGTGTGAATGAGAAAAAAGTGTGAATGTTTTCGAAAAAAAAAAAAAAAAAAAATTTTTTGTTATCAAGCAAATACAAAAAAACAATCAGTCCCAATAATCTTTAATTTTTTTTAAATTTAAAAATGAATTTATTGTTATTATTAATCACATATTAATTAAGAAATTTTTAAAATAAGCTTAGATGATTTATTTAAAAATCAACTGTCAAATTAGTTCAGCATTCTTGCAATAGATGGCAGGCTAGTCTAACACGATATAGTATTATCTGGTCTATATTTATATATTTTTATGCTTTTATAAAAGATACATAATATATAATAACATTTATAAAGTATTTATTGTTAAAAGATCAATGAAAATCAACCAAATGCATTAAATATTATTAGCTACTTTTCTGACATCTATTGGCAAATTTTTGAATTACTTGATTTTTGGGCATACTTTTTATGACACACTACGCCATCTTATCGGGAAAAACATGGGTAACCACTTCGCTCCCGCGCCCCCTTAAAAGAGAAAAAAAAATTGAAAATATAATTATAAAATTTTTAATCCATTATGCAAATATCAAATATCTTTAAAATAAAGTAAACCAGCAAAAAAAAATTAGGAAATAAATGAAAATTCCATTTGCTAAGGTATGTATTTATTTCGAAGCGGCTAGTGATGAGTCTTGATATTCTAGAATTCCAAATAGACTTGAGTAGAATTTTTTATTTTTTTACTTTTTTTCATAAGTCCGAAGGTATTGAAGCGGATGAAGGCTATCAGGATAGTAAAAAAAAAAAAACATTTGAATCCAGAGTGGCTGGGGATGCATGTCGAGTTTTCCTGGCTGCTAGCTAACTCGTGTCGTTTTGGGCCAGGCGCTGATGGAGCTGTCACTTGTCTATAATAAATGGGATTGCTTCAAGGAACGAAGCTTGCAGAAAAAACACACGCGCCGGAAGCAAGGCAGCAGCCGAGTCTATGGACCAGAGCCAGGAGCCCGAAAAGGGCACAAATTGATCACCGGGCCGTCCCCTCCACCCTCTCCTCTCTCCACCCCCTACCGACAATCTCAACATCCAACAAATGGAACCTCAAACGACTATTTAGTTACTCTTTTTATTTTCCGTGACATTCTTTAAAAAATACTACTATACAGTTTTTTAATTACATATAATTCAAATTAAATGGAAACTTCGTCAAGAGCCAAGGGGCTAATATTGCGCTTTTTCATTAAATTTAACGTTGATGGCCCTTCATTCACATTCAAAATTCATTTTCTTTTCATCTTACTAAAATGAAATTGTTCCCATTCCGGTTTTCTATCACTGAACCCTTCTGGCGAGTCCATTACACGCTTTGTCTCGGCAACCTACTCTGCTAGTAATATTGTTTAATCGAGGAAGGCCGATAATGTAAAACAGATAATGAATCGAAAAGGGCCAGGTCTCTTTCCTTAGAGCAAACATCCCTTTAGAAATTCTTTGATCAAAGTTGTTTTTGCTTCAAGAACATCAAGAATATTGAAAATCAGTGGCGCTTGATCGGTATTTAAAACAAAAACAAATCGAGTGATAATGTCTTTGTATTAAAATGCCTCAAACAACTCCCTCTTCATCTCTCTCTCTCTCTCTACGATGCTTTTTAAAAGCCTCGTGAATTATTCATATTATTCAAGCATTTTACGATAAAGATATTTTTAAAAATGCTGAGATTATTTGTTTTAATTTATTTTTATTTTATTTGCATCATGTCTTTGTAGAAGAGTTGAAACATCTGGTCCTGGATTCAAATTCGTTTATGCATAATGGTTTTAACAAACTCACTCCATTTTGGCTCTCGAATGAAAATAAAAATGCTAAAATATTATTTATCACATTAGAACGTAATAAGATCAACGATATTTATTTTTAACAAGAATATCATTATTTGAATAATAAAAAAAAACTCTTGTGGAAGGTTTGAAATGAAATACTTATCATTTTAAATTGGTGTTAGACCGTCTAACAATTGTAAGATGTAATAAATAAAACTCGCAAATCTTTTGCTGATTCTTTTTATCATTCATTATCACTATTTTTTACTTTCTCTTACCTATGTATATATGTAATATAGGGGAGACCGGGGCAGGTTGGCCCACTAATTTTCATTTCTTTTATAAAATTTTTTATTTAATCATTTTCGTTTATGTTTTTATTTTAAAATGTAGGTGCAACCTTAAACTACCAAATGGTCATCTTAAAAGTCTCCTAAATTGATGTTAAAATTAAAAAAAATAATTATTTCTAAAATATTTCGAGTGGGCCAACCTGCCCCGTGGTCGGGGCAGGTTGGCCCGGACCACGGGGCAGGTTGGCCCGGAAGGCATTTGTTATTTTTATATGAATTTAAATGCAAGAAAATAATTTAAAACAACTTAATTTTAACACACAAAGTTTATTTTAAATTATAATTGGTTATTGCAACAGTTTCAGTAATAAGTGAGTACTAAATCAAAAAAGTATATCGTGACTTCAAGAACTTTTCCTTTTTCAGTTTTTCTTTTGTATTTACGAATCACTGTTATAACCGTGGTCCAGAGGTTGGAGATGAGAGTCAGAATGCTATGAAGAGCATTGCAGACACCTTACTTGGGCTTGGCAAGTTGGCAAAAAGAGTATCCCAACAAGGGTCCCAACTTTTCTCTCCCAACGCTCAATTTGTGCTCTTTTGAAAAATCTCTTAGCCCTCGGGGCTTCGTGTAGAGGTTATCGTGCTAACCTCGTATACCAAAAGTCGCGGGTTCGGGCCCCAGGCAGTCCGATGATTTTATTTAAGCCATTTGGATACCAAATGGTTAAATAAGAATGCCTGGACCCCCAAAATATATAATTATTAATACAACGGTTATCGTAAAAGTCTTATATGGCCTGAGTTACCGAAAAGACTGTGTGAATGTGAGTGTGAATGGGAAAAAAGTGTGAATGTTTAAAAAAAAAAAAAAAAGCGGAAACACTTCATATCTTCCCGAACCACACATATTCAAAGAACTAGAACGTTTTAGAAAACAATAAGAACATATTCATATATCTGATAACAATTTCCCAAAAACAAACACACGTGCTCATTTATGATGCAAAATTTCCTCCAATAAACTCTCAAAGACGGCCAGTATAACATCGATATTTATAATAATTTTTATTTTGTTACTTTTACATCATTCATTGCCACTAAAATTGAAAAGATAAAACAGGGTTTAACGATTTCATACGTACAATGGCAAAAAATCGAGTGGGCCAACCTGCCCCGTCTTTTTTGGGCCAACCTGCCCCAATCGTCATATTTGAAACAATTTTTATCCCGCACAAATCCCGTTGATGTTTTTTAATTAATATGCCATGGAGAAATAATCCTTATACTCTAACCTTTAAACATAGTGCTCACTTTTTATCCTCGAAGTAACCAAAAAGTAGATAAAACAATTTTATTCAACTAATAAAAATTCACTCCAAGGTGCAAAAAACGAATAAATGATCCTAGCTCATGCGAATTTACTCCGTTCGCTATAGTTGTATTGGCAGAAGTAGGGTGGCAGTGCTATTAACCTTCATTCTGATCCGTAACACAATCGTCCAATTATTCTGCGAAATATCGCGACTGGGCCGACCTGCCCCGTGGGCCAACCTGCCCCGGTCTCCCCTATATATAGAGAGAAAGTATTGGATTCATGTCAAAAATTCGATGTCGAGATTTTGATGGATCTTCACGTTTTGAGGTCCCCTGAATCCAAAAAGTGGTTTTCGCGACATGGTCTGTCTGTCGGGTGTGGGTGTGTGTTCAATTTTAAGCATGAAGGAATTGAGCTACGAGGTTGAAATTTTATATTTTACTTAAACACCCCCGGGACCAGAAAAATAAGCACAAAGAAAATCTTACTGATGTAGTGTTTTTTTTTTCGATTTTCTCAAAATTTGCCCTCCAACGATTTTTTTTTTTTAATTCAAAAATCAATTATTTTTTAGATGCTCTTTAAAATGTATATTCTCATTTTTCAATTGAAATCTTCTTAAGACCACTTTACTCTTGTATTTCATAGGGAAGATAGGAGAAATGGTTGCCATGGTAACAAAATATAAATATTTTCCCATACTTATAAATTTTACATCTGAATTCAAATGTTCCGTACTGTCGGGAACTAAATATATGTCGACACAAAAAATCTGGTGTGACAAGCACAGAACACAACTTTCGATTACCGAAGGTAAGAGAAAGTTGTGTGCTGTACGCCAGTCACACCAGATTTTTTTTTCCTTCAAAAACTACTTTTAACAAGAAAATTTCAGTGAAAAAGAGAGTGAGAAGTGAATTAAAAAAATAAATGAATGATCAAATCATTTTAAATTGGAAACATTAATAAAAAATAAAAATGGTTATAACGGCACGCTATTGGTGTTTTTTTATATTAATTTTATATCATGTTTTATTTAAAAAAAAATTTTAATTAACAAATAAATATAAAATGTTACAATTAATATTAAAAATCAATTAAATTGCTTATTTCAACGAGCAGAGATTCTGCGTGCCCTGAATAGTAACACATGTAATCTCTGGATTACTCTTACGACTGGCGGGTTTCGGATTTTCCCGTCTCCTCCCTTTTCTCAGTAAATCGTACTAAATGCCCAAATTGCCTCCCCCTCCTCTCAATCTCCAAATGTCCAGAATTCGTACTCTGGTCACCCTATCTCCACCTTACCATTCCTCTGTAAATTCATAGCCACACGTTCAGTTTAAGTAATTTCACGTGTTTAAGTAAATTAGCTCGCCTTAGCTTAAAACCCGCATCCTTCGCTTCGCTCTATTACTGTTTCAATTAATATTACATTATAAGAAGTTTGATTTGATTAAAGAGGAGTCTCGAAAGTTAGGGAATTAACTTTTTCTATTAATCTTTATTTTAAAATGGTAATTGTGGTTGGAGTATGAGAGCTGGAAGACAAAAAGAGGCGGTTCTTTTTTTAATTAATTTCATTAACTTAACGACATTTTATCCTAATTAGAGTCAACCATTGAGCAAATTAACACAGATATAAAGTCCTATGCATTAAAAAACTAAATTTTTAAAAAGTTTAGAATTTATATCTAAATCGTTGATTAAATCAAACAAAATTTAGGGAATAATTTTTAGTATGGATGAGAAAGTGGCGAAGGTTTTACGTGAAACGTATTTAAGTTGGATCAAAATATGACGGATCAGCTCTGAAGGGTCAAACAATAATGTAACGTGTAGTGCAACAACAACTATGTATACAAAGGAGACCTAACTCTCTCCCAATAGAATAGTTCTGAGGATGGGCGAATAAATTTTGCGAAACTCTGGACATTAAAGGGAATCGAGAGCGTTTTTATTTCTTGGCTCCTGCATTTATATCCTTCTCAATAATTAGGTCAGCCGATTTTTGATTTCTAGCCATGCTATTAATATTTTCTAAAAAAAATCTGATTTTTTTTTGAATTAACCAAATAAAATTTGATTTTATGATATTTAAATTGGTCAAAATGAGTAATTAGTACGGTAGAGACCATTATTAAAGTAAATAACTATTAATACTAACAAGATAAGATAGCCCTAGTGGTGAAAATGTGTTGACTATTTTCCTACTAAAATAATGTTTACATTATTCGGCGAATATTATCATAGCTCTTTATGGAAAATACAATTAAATACTGTATATAACAAACAAACTAAGAGGAGCTGACTTAATTACTGAGTTTAGATTAAGAGAAATTGTGAAGTATAAGCATACACTGTAAAAAAAAAAGAATTTTCAATCATTTTTCATATACTTTCATGCTGTAATTTTATTATATACCCAGTTTGTGAAATCAAGTTCATATGCTAGTTTATTAAGTAGAAAAATCTGGTGTGACTGTCGCACAGCACACAACTTTCTCTTACTTTCTTCGGTAATCGAAAGTAGTGTACTGTGCTTGTCACACCAGATTTTTTGTGTCGACATATATTTAGTTTCCACCGATATATTAGAATTCAAGATGTAAAATTCATTAGTATGGGAAAATATTTATATTTTGTTACTATGGCAACCAGAAACCAAGAGCTCTAGCTCAAATCTCTCGAGAGGCGTTTTTTTTTTAAATAGTGTATGAAATTTTTCATAAACCGGTTTATGAAATTTTTAATAAATTAGTTTAAGAAAGTTCATTTTTCAATATATGAACTTTCATATATCCGAATGTGAAATTTATTGCAAAAAAAATTCTAGTCACTTGTGGGAACGAGGTGTGCTTCGTTTGCTTATCGTGCAAATGAGAGAGAGAGTGAGATGCTGCTTTTATCCTCCGTCAATATTACTGAAAGGAAAATATTGATTCTGATAGGCCAAAACATTCGATTACGAGATTTTCAAGGATAAGCACGGCTTAGTATCTTTAGAATATGATTTCACTAGTTTACTGTATATCTGCTAAACTATACTTCTGGTGAAGAAAAATAGAGCCTAATTCTATTTTTAAACACCTTCCCTTCAAAATAAAAGTATGCACCCAAATAGAGGACATTATTGAGAGTTCAGGAAAATAGTCGGGCCCTCAATTATCCATTTGGAGGGGGTGGCTCTAAAACCTTATATTGTATTGAGAAGTAGTGGCAACATAAGCACGAAACTTAGTGTCGAAATAAAATGAATAAAACTTAAAAAAAAAAATATTTTTCATTTTTTTTTTGTCCGAACCCGCGACTTTTGGTATACGAGGTTAGCACGCTAACCTCTACGCCAAACACCGAGGGCTATTTTACTTTCTCTTACCTATGTATATATGTAATATATATATAGAGAAAGTATTGGATTCATGTCAAAAATTCGATGTCGAGATTTTGATGGATCTTCACGTTTTGAGGTCCCCTGAATCCAAAAAAGTGGTTTTCGCGACATGGTCTGTCTGTCTGTCTGTCTGTCTGTCTGTCTGTGTGTGTGTGTGTCCGTGAACAAAATATCTCAAGAACGAAATGAGCTAGGAAGTTGAAATTTTATATTTAAGTTAGGCACCCCCATGGGACGTGACACGAAGCTTTTGAACAAAATCGACCAAAGAGTACTAGTACTTTACTGATGCACTTTTTCAGTTTTTTTCGATTTTCTCAAAATTTGCTCCAACGATTTTTTTTAAATTCATATATCAACTATTTTTTAGTTGCTCTTTAAAATGTATATTCTCATTTTGTGATTGAAATCTTCTGAAGACCACTTTACTCTTTTACTCCATAGAAAAGATAGGAGAAATGGTTGCCATGGTAACAAAATATAAACATTTTGCCATACTTATAAATTTTACATCTTGAAAATCGAATGTACCGTACTGTCGGAAACTAAATATATCTCGACACAAAAAATCTGGTGTGACAAGCACAGAACACAACTTTCGATTACCGAAGGTAAGAGAAAGTTGTGTGCTGTGCGCCAGTCACACCAGATTTTTTTTCATTATCTAATTCAGTGGTTCTCAAACTTTATACAGATATTTGCTGGCGCACTGTATACAATAACAAATAATTTAACTCTGTTAAGGGGTCGTCTCTTTTTTGACAATTTTCTAGCCCCCCCCCCATGTCACAGTTAGTCACATACAAACAAACCCCCCTACAAATATTATGTCACAACATAGAACTACCCCCCCTCCCTCCGAATAAAATTTCTTATACAAAATTAATATTATTTTACCATTTTTTACTTTCTCTTAGCCTATATATGAAATATATAGGAGAGAAAGTATTGCGATCATGTCAAAAATTCGATGTCGAGATTTTGATGGATATACATGTTTTGAGGTCCCCTGAGTCCAAAAAGTGGGTCCCGCAAATTGGTCTGTGTGTATGTATGTGTGTGTGTGTGTGTGTGTGCGTGTGTCTGTATGTGTGGACAGATTTTTAGCATGAAGGAATTGAGCTACCGGATTGAAATTTTATATTTAACTTAGGTACCTTTGAAGAATCTCAAAATAAGCTTTTGAACAAAATCGGCCAAAAAGTACTAGTACTTTACTGATGTACTTTTTCAGTTTTTTTCGATTTTCTCAAAATTCCCTCCAAGGATTTTTTTAAAATTCATAAATCAACTATTTTTTAGATGCTCTTTAAAATGTATATTCTCATTTTGCCGTTGAAATCTTCTGAAGACCACTTTACTCTTGTTCTTCATAGGAAAGATAGAAATGGTTGCCATGGTAACGGAATTTAAATCTTTTTCTTTTTATTAGATTAAAAATCAATTATTATTTAAATTCCCATTTATTTTTTTTTTATTTCTGTTTTAATTGTTTCAAAGAAAACATATATATATATCTCTCCCACTTGCAAACATTATCGTCTCTCTCTACTCTTTTTAAATTCCCTTTCCACCTTATCTTCGCATAGAAACAATGTTAATTTCCTATAGGGATTTGTATGTTAATTTCGATTCAAAAGGGGGTCCCCTTTGGAACTTTTTTACGCATTTAAAATTTTTTTTCCAATTCTTATGAAATTTTGTATTTATTTACGATTCTATATTGTGTATAAAATGTCCAAATATGAGATTAAAATTTTGAAAAATAACCATAGTTTATTTGAAGCAGTCAACATTTAAAATGCAAGTTTGAAACAAAGGTGCTATCGGAAACTAAATATATCTCGACACAAAAAATCTGGTGTGACCAGCACAGTGCGCAACTTTCTCTTACCGAAGGGTAAGAGAAAGTTGTGTGCTGTGCGCCAGTCACACCAGATTTTTTTTTAGTAAATTTTTCCTCCTGACTCAGATGTTTCCATGTTGTGAAAATCATTCGATCTTTTTTTTTTAAATTTTATAAATTCAACTTTGAATTGTGCCCTGGGAGTAGTTGGTAGCGTGCCTACCTTCTATACCGAACGTCACGGGTTCGGACCCAGGCAGTCCGATGATTTTATTTAAGCCATTTGGATACCAGATGACTTAAATAGAAATGCCTGAACCCCCAATATATATATATATTAATTACAACGGTTATCGTCTAAAGTCTTGAATGGCCTAGGTTGCCGAAAAGACTGTGTGAATGTGTATGTGAGTGTGAGTGTGAATGAGAAAAAAGTGTGAATGTTTTTTTGAAAAAAAAAAAAAAAAACTGAAAAAGCTATGGGGCTATGGGGCGCACCATGGGCCCGGACGCACAGTTGAGAACCACTGATCGATGTGTACTAAAATAAACTAAAAATTGTAACAATTTTATCATTGCATATTCGATCATGAGTAAATACGTATTTATAAAATATAAATAAATTAATATAATAATATTTTATAATCCTGAGTGTATTATATAAAAAAATTCATTTGAGACTGAAATTTATTAGAATATTAGGATGCTCCTCTTTGCAAAATTTATTTTAATAAGAAAATTAATGTTCTTTTTACGTGAAAATATATAAAATTTTATTATTCTTGGTTAATATTTATAAAATAATAGTAACAAAATTTCATTTAGTCTCTCCCTGGTGTGGGACAGACATTAAGATGAATTAATATTATATCCGAAAATCTATAGCCGTAGTTTATTATGAAAACTATTAACTATCGTATCTAGTCTAAATTCAATAAGGGAGATCTATCCGCATTGAATGGCAGAGATAGAGATAGATAGATAGAGAGGGAGACAAACATTGGAGCGAAACGAAACCTCCATTTGATTCAATGCAAATCTCGCAAGCTGGCCGGCCTAAGCCGTCGTTTAATTGATAACCAATGGGCGCCAGTGACGCATTTCGAGTCTCCTGGCTGAGCCAAAGTTTGGCCATTAAAACTAAATGAACCAATCATACTAACGAAAAGGGAAAACCATCCGTCTCGATGACGTCATGTGCAGAGATCTATTTCCTAAATCGAACTCGTCTCTAGTAGCCCAAAGTATTATTAAACAAAGGACACAGTCATTAGAATTAAATGATTTTATTTGTGAGTTTTGTTCTAACTTTGATTTAAAATTTGATAAAAGGCTTTAATTTGATTTTATTTTAGCAGAAAAAAATTCAATAAGTCTGATTGAAAAAATATAAAATAGTAGTTAAATGACAAATCAAGATGGAAATAGATACGAATTGAGAAAATTAGAAAATATTCTTTTAATTGTTGGTTGCCTATATCAAGGCGCAATTGAGTCTTGGCCGAACGGTTAGGGGCCGTTCACACTGGGGCGATATTATCGCTAGCGATTGTTGCTAGCGATAGTCGCGAGCGACCCGCACCAGCTGATTCAATGGAATCTGAATGGGGGCGATAAAAAGTGTTCACACATGCGCGATATCTCTCCCAGCGACACGCGAGATATCGGCATCGCTGCTGCTTGCTATCGCCCGGCGCGACTATCGCCGCGATAAAATTAAATTAAAACATGGCAGCCAAGAGAGAAAACATCTCAACTAAGGGAGATTTCATAAATAAAATAAATATAAATATTAGATAGCTTTATTCTCGGCCAATTTTCTTAAAAAGAAGTTAAAAACTTAAAATAAAAATAAATGAAATCTTATACTCATAAGGTAATTAATTATTTTATATAAAATTTTTTTGACATTTAAATTTTGAATATTTTATGATATTACCTTAATCTTATTTTCAGATTATAAAAAATATTTTAAACTTAAAAAACTTCTAACTTTAGCTAATAATTGTAAGTTAAAAACAATATTCTCATTTTGAGAGTAAAAATTCAAATTTTTTTTAATAAATTGATGTGTAATAAATAAATATTTTTATAAATAAATTCATTCTTCTTTCCATAAATATTGAAAAAATAATCATATAGGTAGAAAGAATGAGCAAAGCAGCTAGTTTATATTTCAATTTATTAATAAATTAGGGCCGACGTTTCGGTCACATATGGGATCATCTTCAGGGCCAGGTTAATGTCTGAAAATATATATAATCCTCGCTAAGTTATATTGGGCATACACAATTCCACGTAGCACAATCAGGATAAAGCCTCAAATTTTATTCTTATCATACCATGGACAGAGATTGAATGACTTCACTAATAATAATAATAATAATAATAATAGTAGAATTTGAGGCATTATCATGATTGAGCTACGTGCAATTGTGTATGCCCAATATAACTTGTCGAGGATTATATATATTTTCAGACATTAACTGAAGATGGTCCCATATGTGACCGAAACGTCGGCCCTGGTTTATTAATAAATTGAAATATAAACTAACTGCTTTGCTCATTCTTTCTACCTATTTGATTATCAACACTCAGCTATATACCTCCTTCAAATTAAAGAAATAGGCCTATAATATTTTTAATCTTTATTTTTCAATTTATTCCTTTTAATCAGAAACTTTTTTTTTACATTTTTGGTATTATTATTACAATCACATTGCCCTTGATCAATGACTGAAAACAGAGAACAAGCCTCTCATCATCTATTTATCGCATACGACTGTCGCGCTAGTGTGAACCCCCTTTGCGATATGTTGCTCCAACATATCGTTAGCAACAATCGCTAGCGATAATATCGCCCCAGTGTGAACGGCGCCTTAGAGTTATTGACAAATATCGAAAAGCAGGAGCAGTCAAAAATAAAAGCCCTCGATTATTGAGACGTTTCAGGAGAAATTCACATAGGCGTCATTTGCATTGGGAATTTGCCCCCCCCCCCCCAAGGGCTCTGATTTTTTAAATTTTATTTATTTAAATAAAATACTCCAAAATACATCTACGAGTATACAAACTGTACAAAATTGAACAATTAATTAAATTAAATATGTTTTGGCCAAATTTGAGTACCCATTTGTAAGTAAATTTTAAGAAAAAAAAATGTTTGCCCCCCCCAAGAAAAATTTGAAATGACGCCACTGGAAATTCACTCTCCCATCTTCACTCTTTCACTACGGTACTGGAGTTAGACAGAAGAACATAATTGTTTTTTATTTTTTTTTTCTACAATCTACAATTTCTCAACAGAGATTAACTCCAATTACAGAGAGACAGAGGAGACATAGGCAATGTTTGAAAATTTTCACGGCAAGTGGGATTTGTATCCGAGTTGTATAGATTCGTAATCCGCAGTTTATCCGATTAGCCATGAGCCACATGTATCATGTGTACAAAAGAACATCTTGCTTATTTAATGAGAATCATTCATTTAGTATTTATTGTTTTTTTTTTTTTTTTTGCCATTTATTAAATATTTTTTCTCGCTCTAATAAAAAAAATTTCTAATACATATAATAGCCCCGAAAGAAGAGTTTATTGTTGCCGAAAAAAGGCTTAAATCGAGAGAGATGAAATATTCTCCCCTCATGTGCTGTCTCTATGATAGAGAGTATAAAATTATTTGGAACAAGTTTTCCTATAGATCTTTAATAACAAAAAACTATTATAAGAGAGAAGGTTAGTTATTATCCATGATCGTCATACAATAGACGATATTTTATATTTCAGTAAATTCGATCCACCCTCAAAATTTATTTGCAATAACCAGCTTAAAGTTAGCTTCTGCCAAAAATATGACAAATAAAACTTGAGTTAAATGTTCTTTTGATTGTTTTAAGATGATAAATATCTAAATTGAATTGAAAGAAATATTAATTTACTAAAATGAATGAACATAGCCTGCCCAGCTACTTAAATAGAAGTTTAGTACAGAAATTATCGAAAATAAGAATACAATTTTGATTCTTTTATTCTTTGTTCCCCCATTTATTGCCAAACATTGTTAATTTAAGGTCGGGCGCAGATAGTGCTAACCCACAAATATACATATATAGTTCTGAGATACGAGTATTTCAATTTTAAACTTTGGAAACAAACAAAACGCCAATAGGAAGTTTTTTGCTATTGTCAGAGCACTCTAATGGCAATATCAGGCTGAGAAACAAATTGTAGGGGAACATGGGGCAAGACGGGGTAGCGAGGTAAGATGGGGTACCCTAGCTACTGGATCTTTTTTTCTCATTCACACTCACATTCACACACACATTCATACAGTCTTTTCGGCAACTTAGGCCATATAAGACTTTGACGATAACCGTTGTAGAGAATATATCTATTGTGGGGTCAGGCATTTCTATTTAAGCCATCTGGTATCCAAATACTGGATCTATTGGTGCTGTGATCTATCGGCAAACGGTGGAAAATAGTTCTAGTAAATAAGAAGGTGCTATGAAATTCTCACCCATTTTAAGAGAATAGTATGTCTTGGGAAAGTTTATTTGCATCATTCCTGTTTGAGGCTAAAATAAGTTAAGTTAGGCTACGTTTATATATGACTACATCTACACTTAAAAACGCGATGCCGAGACAAGAAAACGAGACGGGGAACTTTTTAAGGGACAAGATGGGGTTTAAGAAAACTGGGAAAATAGATCAGAAAAATAAATCGATGGAGAAAAAGAAAATTGTTGGTATTGAGAAAAATCAAAAAGAAACATTCACACTCATCAAAAGATTCAGAGGCTGAATGTATTTAGGCCTATTTTGGATATTTATATTCTCAGTCTACTGAAGGATGGAAGTGTAACAAATGGGCTCCCAATTCATGTGCAGGTAAAGAAGCCATTTGGTATCCAAATGGCTTAAATAAAATCATTGGACTGTCTGGAGAATCTGCAAAAAAAATCACAAATATTTAATTGGGATTAAATTGAATCTACAAAATGACTTCAACAAAATCAATTTCCATCTGATTTAACAAAATACTTCCGAGCGCTTTAAATATCGATTTTTAATCAGAGATCCAACCATATTGTCCCATCAAGCTGAGTTACATTAGTATTCCATAACTGTTCCAACTTTGTGAACTGGTGGCGTTTTAACAAAAGATTGCCTCGCAAATGGGTGGAGATTGTCTAGTAAGAGAACTTGATCAAGAATTCAATTTTAATAATTCTCTCCCTGTCAGAAGGTTTTTCCAAGTGAATAGCTTAGCTAAATTGCTTGATAACACGGGATCCATGCGTCTGATTAACGTTCTTGAAGGCAACGCGCCGAACAATATTAATTAACAAAACCGAGGCCAACGGGAGAGTTAATTGAATTAAATGAGCCGAACAGAAGCCCTAAGAGGATTTGATAACTTGCCTGCTGCGATTTCTTGCGATGACTTCTAACGAAAACTTTGCTTGCAACTCATTTTCGAGCAGAAGTTGCACAATTCATGATCTCCTCGATGGGGCAAATTTATGTAATAAACAAACAAAGCTGCTGGCTCAGAGGTCACCAGAGACCCTTTCTTGTTCTCTTTCTAAAACATTGTCAGCTACTAAAGTAGTTAGAATGTACAAAATGGATAATAAAGGAACAAAATATTAATTTATCAACGTGGAAAAAGCTCCCAAATCATTTACATAATTAATAAGAAGGATCTTTTTATCAGAGTTTTTTATAAAATAAAAAAATATTAAAGAATTAATTAAAAGTTTCACAAGATAAGAAAGAAACTGCAGTTCCAGGTGGATTTTTATATTTTCCACTTGAAAAAACAACATGCAACACTTTTTTTTTTTAATAGACTATTATATTGTATTATCATTTTATAATTTAAAGTTCAGAACTAATATAAAAGTAGAATTTGTTAAATATTACTTTGCTACTGGGGGATGGGGGTAGTTTTAATTAGAGATTAAAATTCAACGATAGTTGAGATGATTAAATGATAAAAGGTTCACGCCTTAGAGGGATTCACAGAAGACGATACCATTGGCAAATGCAATACCCTAGTTGTTGAAAGCCTAACTGGATGTTCTTTGACAGTTCGAGTTTAAGTTAAAGTTTTGCTAGAGACATTCAAAAGAGACGCTGAGTACTTGGCGAGTCGAATCGATCAAAATTCTCGTTTCCAAAAAAGTTTAATTTTTATTCCCCTGATCTGTTTTTATTATTTTCTATCCTAGTTTTATATTAAAAAATATGGGGATTGACTTCCCCGAGACTTTCTCGTATATTCTTGTGGAATTACGTCTGGGTGTGTGTGTGAACACGATTGCTTAAAAACCAAAGCAGCTAGATCAATGAAATTTGGTATATGCTCCTTACACTAAAATTGTAGATTTCTATCAACTTTTGGAGTAAATACGTCACTTGGAAGTAGTACTTTACTTAAAAAGTTTTTTCAAAAATTTTGAAATTTTCAATTTTTTTGTTATATTATGATAAAATACTCTATTTTAAAAAGTTTTTATTCTTTGACATTTTTACGAAAACTGAATAGTTTTTGAAATAATCACAGAAGAAATAGAAAATATTCGTTAATTTTGATAAAAAATCAAAACAAAATCATACAGGTGTCATTAAAAAAAGGGTAAATATAAACAAATTCATTTGTTTCAAAAATTCATTTGTTTATATTTACCCTTTTTTAATGACACCTGTATGATTTTGTTTTGATTTTTTATCAAAATTAACGAATATTTTCTATTTCTTCTGTGATTATTTCAAAACTATTCAGTTTTCGTAAAATGTCAAAGAATAAAAACTTTTTAAAATAGAGTATTTTATCATAATATAACAAAAAAATTGAAAATTTCAAAATTTTGAAAAAACTTTTTAAGTAAAGTACTACTTCCAAGTGACGTATTTACTCCAAAAGTTGATAGAAATCTACAATTTTAGTGTAAGGAGCATATACCAAATTTCATTGATCTAGCTGCTTTGGTTTTTAAGCAATCGTGTTCACACACACACACACACACACACACACACAGACATAATGCCAAAAATGGTATTTTTGGACTCAGGGAGGTCTAAAACGTGGAGAAACATCAAAATCTCGAAGTCGAATTTTTTTACGATTACATAACTTTCTCTATACGAGAAAGTAAAAAAGGTAATTTAACAAGTATTTAATAAATTAAAAGTATATATGGCAGGTAGATCTAAATATAAAAACTCTTTTATTTAATGAATTTCTCTCTGCAATGTGATTCGAATTTTTAATAAAAAGAAAATGTGAACAGTAAAATGAAAACAATTCAACCTATAAATTTAATTAAATTTTTTTATTTTAGGAAGTACCAAATCCATTTCAATTTGATTAATATCTTTATATCAGAATTGAAAGGATAAGATTTTATTAGTTTTTTTTTTTTTTGTATATTTTTTATTTTTTGTGTTTTTGTTTTTTTGGATAAGAATTTAATTACTTCAAAGGATTTCATTTGAACTGAATAATTCAAAAATCGAAATTGTTGTTTATAAGACAAATTTGTGTTTCAGTTCCTCTCCTATTTATGAATTAATTATTTTTCCTTTTTTTTCTGTTCATTACAAGGAGGTCAAGTTCTCAATTTAGTTCTGTCAAATCGGCGTGGAAGGAACGAACAGGTTTTGAGTCCACAGAAAATAAAGAAAAATGGTTTTGTAATGCAAATTAAATATAGAACAATTTTTGAATAAAAAAAGAAAATATTTAATATCACTATCCTGTGGTTATAAGTGAAATAAGTGATATAGTACTTCAAATCACCTACTCTGACTTATATTTTTTTCTTAATAAAAAAGTAAGGAAAAATGGGCTAATTAGTTGTTTAATAAGAGAAAGATTAATAATGATTAGGCGAAGAAGGCGAAGAAGCCTAACGTCTCTGGTATTTCCTATAATTTCATAGAATATTAGTCATGCGAGTCCCCCGTCGTCCCACCTGTGATGAATCGGTGCTGCCAACGAGGCAAGGCGCCACTAAATGATATAAAGCGAACTCGCTAAGGAAGCCCCGTATTATTTTTCATTATTTTTGTTTTAAAAAATTTCATGACATCAACGAGGGGTGCCTGAATGCTTGGGGTTCAGGGATCATAAAAAAGACGTATCAAAAGAATATTGTATATTCTCCTCTTACATACAATATTTATTTATTTTAAATATTGGGAAAAGTAACGCCATCAGCTTTGTTATCATTTGGATACAGGAAATTTAATAATTCTACTAGAAAGTCTTAAATATAAAAAAGATAAAATATGGTCTCTACTTTTCAGTATCACTGTATATATTTCTGTAATAATAAAAGTGATTTAAACATTTTTTTATTATGACTTGATAAGCTCTTACTATATCAGATCTAATAAAGGACCATTTTATGAGGAAAGCTTGAGAAATTTTGATAGCCTATATGAACAGATGATTTATTTTAATAGAGGAATAAAAAACCTTTTGTTTTGACTTTTTCTTTAGATACGATGTTTAATTTAAAGGGTCATTGAATTTCGGACACCCTATACCCAAGCCTCTCTGTCTCTGTGCAAAATACAGGGACTGTAGTGTGTATCTGCACGTTTGGGGGGATGCTGTGCTGCGTTGTAAATGGCTGCCATCCATATCCGTCCTAGCGTTCCCTCCCTCGGGGGAGGTGCCCATTCCCTTACCAACTACTCTCTCGCTAGCTACCCTAAACTACCTACAAGGCGTCTCATTTTCGGAAATGTCTCTTGTAAATTGTTTAATTTATACGACAAAAATTCTAAATTCTAATATATATAGTCTATATATATATTTTTTTTTAGAAATTGATTTATTCTTTCTGTAAGTAATAAAAAAAATTTTGCAAATCTTTTAGTGCCAGCGATTTGCTGCCGAGTAAGAATATATTTAAAAAATGTAATAATTTATCATTAGAATGCGCATCTTTGTAAAACTAGTTATAAATTATATTTATTTTTTCCTGCTACATTAAATTATATGAAGCAAATAACTTCTCTCTTCGGTCATTAGTGTCAGATCTGACGAAGAAGAGTAACTTCCATGGAAATAATACTGAGGTGGATTCCCGTTTCCTTCCTCAGGAGGAGGCATCTCAAATAGTAAGGATAAATTTTTGCCGTGAGTTGGATTTGAACTCGAGTTGTCTTCAACTCAGGATTATAAGCTTAGCTGCTTTATCCCCTCGGCTAATCGTCTCCTCTTCACCTCTTATCGTATTAGAAAAATCTGATTGAAGTTTGTCTAATTAAAAGTTTGCAAAATTAAAAAAAAGCAAGGGATTTTAAGGAAAAAATTAAAATAATTTCTTTGTTAAGATGACGAGTTGGTCGCCATTCTCTTTCTTTAGCTAACTAAGCAATTAGAGAGAGTGAAGAAACTTTAACGGCGTATCGTCTTACTAGGGTGGATGAAGTTGCCAACTATTTTATTTAATCAAAGCATTCAAAACATTTCAATGATTTAAAGAATGTCCCCACTTGGTGGCAAGGAGGTTAGAAGTGAAATTGACAACATTAATAACTTTAAAAGTCAAACTCAAATGACTATCAGGTGTTTTTTTTGTTGATTGCCCCAGAACTCTTAAAGCTAATTAATTATTTTTATTTAAGGTATTTTAAAGCAAGTTCATCCCGTTACTATTTATTTTTAATTGATAGGTAGTCAATTCAATTGGAATACATTTTCGTCGTATGAGACGAGATGCGAGCAGGGCTGTATTTATAAATAGGCTGAAAAGGCTGGAGTCTATAGCGGCAAGAAATTGAGGGGCGGCGGATAAAAATTTAATTTTCAAGATAAAATAATTTTCCGCAAGGAGGCATCAAAATAGGCGACATACTCTTAAATCCGGCCCTGGATGCGAGTCCCTGATTCCTGGCACAAGAGGAAAGAACTGTGTTATGACCCGGAGGCCTAATTACCCATGCTCAGTTCTGAGGCGATTTAATAATTGCTTGCCTTGCATCACTCTACAAGAGATATGTGTTATTTAATCGAAAAAATCACGTGAGTAGTATACAAGTAATTAAATATTGAATCACTCTAAAAACAAATTCTCTTCTGAGAATTCTATTCATTAAATGGCGATTTTGTTTTTAGTGCATTTTCCCAAAGGATAGGAGCTATCTACACTGCGCTTTATTCGTCCCTATCGGTGGGTATCAACATCGATAAAATGACTTTCTAAATAATTTCCAGATAGAAGTTTTTTAATTATTTTCTATTACAGGGATCAGTGATATTTAATTCAATTAAAAATATCATCTGGGAAAAGAAAATCATTCTAAAATAGATTGTCTTTTCATATTTACTTTTGTTTTTAAATGAAATCCATTCCCCCCTGTAATTCTCCTGTTTTCAAACTCAATATCGAAAGGGATTAAAAATATAACCATAAGGTCCATATATATGAAGCTATGACAAGTAAAAATAATAAATAATTTCTTTAGACATGTCATTATAAGTGAAAAATGGTTTTTACTGATGTCATATTTGTGGCAAGTGCGTCTTTTCAAAGTTGAATTAAAAGCGAATTTATGGTACAGGGTGTAATTAAATAAAATGAGAAAAACCTTATTTTTAAATAAGGGAAAAGAGTAAATACAGGTAATGTCTTTGATGATGAGGAAGATGCGGACATGAAACCTGACATGCACATTGGATATAATTCAAGCTTTCGAGAAAAGAAAAATATATAAAAAATAAAAAACTGGTATTGATCGTTTCGAATCAAGTAAAAATAAGTCAAGTTTTTATTACAATTTTTTAACGACACAGTACCAGTATTTTATCATTAAAAAATAGAAAGGGTGATTCCATTTAAAAACTTTTTATTTATTGCAATACATTATTTATACGAATAAATAGTTTGTAAAGCTTTTATATTTTTCGAGTAAAAAAGATATCGCGCCACCTATAGGTGATAGATGAACTAATTTATACTTTCTTTTGAAATAAAATTAGGCTATTTAGATTTACATTATGTCCCCTGAATCTAAAAAAAGTGTTTTTCGAAAGATGGTCTGTGTGTCTGTGAACAAAATATCTCAAGAACGAAAAGAGCTAGGAGGTTTAAATTTTATATTTAATTGACTTTTTGCTATAGAATGAGTTTAAAAGGACAGTTGAGTAGACGTGAAATCCCATTACTAAAATGACTTTTTGAGGAGATGGAAGATGACGAAATACTTCTCTATACTAATAGGATAAAAAAAAGCAAAAAACCGTACGGTTTGAACTAAGAAATGAAGGGTCTGTACCAAAAATTGATCATTTCTCATCTGCGTGAAGACCACAAAAAGTTCTCAGAATTTTTCGGACTTTCTGTTGAACAGTTTGACTTCGTGCTGAGATTAGCCAAATAATCGTTGACGACTAACGATTAAATACACTTTTTACTGGACTGTCAACGAACATCGTTAACGACTTTAGCAGCAGGAGCAAAACAGCTCTTAGGAAATAGAAAGAAATAGTGCTCAAGTTTAACCGTTGAATGATAATCGTGAGTCCCACCGAGGAAAACGTACCTTTGTATTTCGACACTTACTTAAATACTATTTTTTTGATTTTAATAATCATTGAAACTTATAACTTTTGTTAGTGTATTTAATTTCTCATAAATAAAATTATTTTAAAAATATTTCAATTTCATCTCACCATTTTACACTTTCAATTACCGCATTTAAATATAATCTAAATAATATTTTTTCAAAAATGGGAAAACGATGTTTTAGTAAATTTTAATGAATTATTTTTAAATGTATTCTTTATGTATTCGCAAGAGAGAAAGTGAGAGAGAGAGAGAGAGAGAGAGAGTTCCATTGGTCAACCCTTTGGCTCTCAGGCTGTTTATTTAGGCTTTCATTTGAATCCTCTTCCATTCTGTTTCATGGAGACTCATTATTAATTTGATAAATATCATGCTGGTGAAGAGGTCGGTCGTTCGTTTTATTCGTTTTTTTTCCACCAAAAGCGTTTTGTTTGTACATTCATTAAATTAAAAATTTTCCACTGTATTTGCTTTGTGGTAGTGAGGCAAGTGCCGTGTCTCGGCATCCATCCCACGACTTAACCGAGAAATTTGTAAAATGCTATTCATACAAAACAAATCCTTTCTATACGCGAAGATGAGTTTAAAATTGAAAAGAGGTTCACTAAAGGCTCATAGAATATATTTAAAAATCACGTTACAATAATTGAAATGCTGAATCTCAAATGGGATTCAATTTTTTCTCTTGAATATATCTAAATAGATTTTTTTCATTGAGTCAACATTGGAAAAAATTAAGATTTTTATTAAGTTTTTTAATTCTATATAAAAAATTCTGAACAATCTTAAATCAATAAAGAAAAAAGTTTTCGTATTTTTATTAAGACTAGTCGCGGGGCCTACCTTCAGCGGGCTTGGCTCGTAGCTGGGGGCTTCGGCCCCCTGGACCCCCGCCAGCTGGCTCGGGTCCGTCTGCGGCGGACCCTCGCCTTTTCTTAATTATGAGAAGGTTCACGTCCAGGCAGGGGGGCTTCGCCCCCCCCCCCATGAATTCCCCAGCTGGCTCGGGTGTGCCTGCGGTGAATCCGAGCCTTTTCTTAATTATGAAAAAAAAATTATCATTACTATTCCAATCCAGTGCCTGCCTGAGGATTTATTTGCATTCATAGAATACACAAATGGAAAGAATACATAAATATTTATCTTTACAATTTTCCTATGGGAAGAATCGTAACTTTAGTAATTAATAACTCTAAAAGTTATAGTAATTTCTGGATGAAAATACTTTTCCTGTAATCCCTTAAAGATCCTCTTTAAGCATAAAAAATTTTGTCTCGAAATTCCAACGGAAAGTTGTCCAAATAGAGCATGTCAGACGGACAGACAGACGGACATTAGCGAATAATATAAATAGATGGTATATATCTTTGAAGATTGAGTCACGTTATACATTTGGACTACTATTTAAAGATTTTTTTTAGATTCATTAACATTCAAGTTTGAAATTAAATCATTCCAAGTTCAAATTCAATTTTAACAAAAATTATCAAGCTCTCTCATAAATAAAGGGGAACCCAGAAAATTTTCTTCACTTAACGGAGTTGTCATATCGTGCAGCTATTGACATTGTCTATGAATGAACAGAAGGAAGTTAATTCAAACTTGATAATTCCTTAAACTTTTAATTGCTCAATAGGGAGTAATGTCTCAACCATTTAAACTGTTTTAAAATTTTTGACTTAACTATTGTACATTCTAATCGCTATTAACGTTAAGAAAATTCATAAAATGCAAGAGGTATAATTAAATAGAATTTATGCAGTTAAGATCATCACAACAATTTATTATTAAGAATTAAGGGGGAGGTACAGAATTTTGCGATAATATTCCAGACTCAGAGGGCCTCAAAACGTGTATTTCCATCAAAATCTCGACATTTTGACATGAATCTAATACTTTTTTTCGATATATTAACATATATCCTATAAAATATTTAACAATTTTTGTGAGTAGATATATGTATTTTGTTGGTGGACCTAATGGTCCTCGGGAATCGAACCCTGGATCTCCAGCCTGTCATAGTCATCGGTGTGTGCTTTCCTTTGCACCAGGCTGCAAAATTCTAATAAATAATTATAATAATAATTATAAAGTTCCAAGAACAACTACTCAGTATATATATTTGAATTTCTTTTTGGAGCAAAAGGATTTTTGTCGCATTCAAATTATATGTTAATGGAGAAGCAGCCCTTAATTTGATATGATAAATGTATGCTAATTTTGATCAATATCCGCTCTAACTCGAACTGTGTAATCCAAACTTGACGCCTTTAATCTGCTGCAAACGAAATTCGATTTTCTTTTGAAATATGAGTGCATTCATTACCGGGGAATCCGCTTGAGAACAATCCGTCGACACATTAATTATCGAACATTAAATAAATACAAGAAAACGGGCCACTCGTTCTTCGAAAAATCCTTGATTATTAATTATATACATACATTTCTAAACTTTTTGTATTAGTTAATATAAAAAAAGTGGGATGCAAGCGGATGCACCCTAAAAGCAAATAAATAAATAAAAACATTTCCAAATTTCATAAAATACACTATTAAATTACTGTTTTATTATTATTCTCTGTGTCTCTAGTAAAGTGTGTTAACAACAAATAATTTTTTGTTAATTATACAATCCAGTTAACATATCTTAGTAAGTTTATTCCTTGTTAAAGCCGATGATAAAAAACTTTTTTCCTAATCAGGTCTTAGATCTGTTAATATCAGGCAGGTTCTGGGATTTTTTATTCCAATAAGATTTATATCAATAGCCTAGTTCAAATTTAAAATTTGAATCCCAAAATAAATTTAAAACAATATGAGTAAAAAGGATTCTTACTTATTTTTTTTTTAAGAACCCAAAATAAAATATCTAGTATAAGTAAGCCACCACTCCTCGCCCCCGTAAAAGCTAATATATACTGTAAATAATAATTAAATATTTACTAAATTCATATATCCGAAAAAATAAGGGTGTGCCGCCGGGAGTCGAACCACGGATCCACCGATTTGCGCTCAGTGTGCCCTTACCATGTAAATAATAATTTAGGAAAGGCCACAGTGAACCAGATCATTAAGCAAAGTGGAGTTTTTTTTCCGTTCTAAATGCCTATCAGATTTGTTTATCGACAAAGTCCTCGGCTTCTTCTTATGTCAATTCTTGAAGCCGGACAGAGTTCTTAAAACGTCACTTGTTTTTACACAAGGCCTTAGAAAACCGACAAACAACCCATTTTGTTGAATTGTTTAAAAAAAAAAAGTAAAAACCATTAATAAAAAATAACAATTAATATAAATGATAAATAGATCAAGCCTTACTAGGAAAATAACTCTTAAAAGCTACTACAAAAAAATTTTAAAATAAAAAAATACATTAAGAATAGAAGACTTTCCTCTTTTTACTTTTTTATTTCCCCCCCCCCCCGTCTGTTGAGATCATTTAGGGGTTTTATTGTAAAATATTCTCATGGCTATATTTAGTTTCTGCCGATATATTAGAATTCAAGATGTAAAATTTTTAAGATGAGAAAATATTTATATTTTGTTACCATGGCAACCATTTCTCCTATCCTTTCTATGAAGTACAAGAGTAAAGTGGTCTTCATATTTCAATGGCAAATATATATACATGTACATAATATACATTTTTAAAAGCATCTTAATTGATTTATGAATTTTAATCAAAATCGTTGAAGCCAATTTTGAGAAAATCAAAAAAAAAAAAAAAAAAAAAACTGAAAAAGTACATCAGTAAACTACTATTACTTTTTGGCCGATTATTTTCACGCCTCAGGGGGTGCCTAACTTAAATATAAAATTTCAACCTTCTAGCTCAATTCCTTCATGATTAAAATTGAACACACACCCACACATAGACAGACCATGTCGCGAAAACCACTTTTTTGGATTCAGGGGACCTCAAAACGTGTATATCCATCAAAATCTCGGCATAAAATTTTTGACATGAATCCAATACTTTCTCTCTCTAGATATTATTATATTAACATATATAGAGGTAAGATAAAATAAAAATTTAGAAATTTTTGTCTTTGTTTTATTTAAATTGTAAATATTTATTAAAATGATATGGATTTGTGTTAAATTTACTTAGAAATATATAAGTTATTTCAGATTAAATGTTTAATAAATTAGAGTATCATTAAAATAGATTAGAAAAGGTCTTTTTAAGAAGAAACAGTGTTCCACTTTTTTGTATCTCAGTCAGTGTGTATAAAGTGCATCTAAAAATTAATTAATTTATGAATTTTAATCAAAATTGTTTGAGATGATTTTGAAAAAACGTTCAGTCGGCTCCCCAATTCTGGAGCCTTGAGCTTAGGCAACCAAAATGCTTAGCAGTCGGAAGTGTTGTCTTAAAAGTTACTTTTCCTCTTTAATTGAAGATTTATTTAAAAAAATAAAATTTCAACCTTATAGTTCATTTTCTTCTTATTGTTAGCTTTTTTGACATTTTTCTTTATATTAGCTTATGAATTTTATGTATTCAATTCTATTGATATTAATTAAAATATTTTTTGTCAGATTATTATTTTTAAATATTCTCTTTTAATAAATGATATACTGTATTCATTTTGTTTTCCTTCACTTGCATAATCTTTGCTTTCATTTATTTTTTCCCATCAATTTCCATTTCATGAAAGCAAAAGTGGAACTATAGACTATCAAACCCGGATGTAATCTACAATCTACTAGAGACAAAGATTATAAACATCAACTTTATGTAAAACATTGAGAAGAGCGAGAGAGAAAGAGAGACGATGTCGCAGCTCCAGGGGGACGTCGAGTTACAGCAAACGAGAATCCCGTGCTACAAGTTGCGAGAACTTTGGCCAGGGGGAATAAATAGTGCAAGGGCTTTGCAAGTGTCACATGAATTAAACAAATAAACAGTTTTATTTGCTACTCAACTCACGCCGAGCATCTGTCACTAATTTCATCAATAATACAGATATTATTATTATTATCTCTCCCCCCCTTTTACATCTAAGTTATAATATCTCAGTTATTGTTAATAATTTCGGTAATAAAGTTTATATACAGTCCATATGAATAATTTATTATTTAATTTACCAAAAATATTGACCAACAATGAAAAAATTTGGCTGAATTGAAGATTAAGTCTACAATTTTTTTTCTATGATAGGGAAATATTTCGGGTTTTTTCTCTCTCCATTCTTGTTATTAGTCTAAAAAAGAGGTGGCAAAGCCAATTTGATCCAGATTTATATAAAAATTACGAAAATATAGAAGAAATTCGAAGGAAACATTAACCTATAAAAACGTAAGTTATTTTATTTATTCAACAATTAGGTCTATCTTTAAAACAAATATTAAAGCAACTTGAGAAATTCTGTTTGAAATTCGAATATAATTTAAAACAACTTGCAGGGGTCCCAACTGTTCCAAAAAAAAAAATTTAAAACAACTAGGAAATTTTCTTGGCTTCGGCTCGGTTAGTTTCGGTCCAAAACCGCTTAATTCGCTTCGAACTGAATGATTTTGGACCGATCTAACCGAACCAAGGGCAATACGAAATGGTAAGGTATAATACTTTTCTTATAGGCTAATGTCACCTTCACCTTCATATTTCTTCTATATTTTCGTTATTTTTATATAAATCTGGATCAAATTGGCTTTGCCACCTCTTTTTTAGGCTAATAAAAAGAATGGAGAAAGAAAAAATCCCGAAAAAGTTCCCTATGATAGAAAAAAATTGTCGACATAATGTTTTTTTTTTTTTTTTTGTTTTTTTTTTAAACATTCACACTTTTTTCTCATTCACACTCACACTCACACACACATTGACACTGTCTTTTCGGCAACTTAGGCCATTTAAGACTTTGACGATAACCGTTGTATTATATATTATCTATTGGGGGTTCAGGCATTTCTATTTAAGCCATCTGGTATCCAAATGGCTTAAATAAAATCATCGGACTGCCTGGGTCCGAACCCGCGACGTTTGGTATAGGAGGGAGGCACGCTACCTACTACGCCACACCCGGGGGCGTCGACATAATGTTAAATAGAGCCAAAATTATGAATGACATCGTGGAATTTATTTTATCACTTTTCTAATAAAATATTTCAACAGAGTCCTAAATATCTTTAAAGGTATACAATCACCAGTACTGAGTAATTTATTGGGCCCCGGCGCTATATATTAATAAGAGAAAATGTTTTTTTTTTTTATTATAATTTTAAGTTGGAGCTCAAAGGTCCCCTTGTTCTCGGCCCTGGCAATCACACCATCATCCTGATAAATTTTCAAAAGAATTTTCTTATTTATTATTATTGAATTATTGACAAAGAGGCAGATAACATAGAAGGTCTCCAATATTATGAACTTTATTTCTTTGAACATGAAAATATCCTAATCAAGTTAAATCTCATGAGATCCATATTCAAATTAGAATAATCATTTAATAAAAATCCTAACCAAATTTTAGTTTAAAATTGCACTGTTTAGTTTGTATAAATTTAATAAAATTTATACAACCATAGAGAGACGACTACTAGCAGGGGGATACAAGGGGGGTGAAGGGGGACCCCCCCAAAAAAAATTTCTAAAATTTTAAAAAAAAAAAAACCCCCCCCCCCCCCCCCCCCCTCTACTAGGGCTACCTTGTTTTAATAAACTTTTTTTTTATAAACTTTAATTAAAATATCATTTATTACTGTCGGTTAATTTACTAAGATAATTATAAAACAGGTGAAACATCGCTAAATGCTACGAGTCATTTTATAAATGAACAAAAAAAAAAAAAATACACATAAACCATAAATAGAGCACTTTCATATAATATGGAAATTAAATTTAGAGAAGAAGAAAAACTCAAATTTATTTTTATTTATTTATTATTTTTCAGGCACCATTTTTCTTCTTTTATACGCTAAACAAGTATATAAGTAGTGACTATTTTTTTTTTTTTTTTTTTTTTTTACAAGATTTTCACATCCCAATTTTATGTAAGTTTTATAAAGTAGGCTATTATGAGAGAATAATTTTTGATATAAGTTGTAAGTAATAAATTTTTGTTTAAAAAAAGCAATTTACGATATCTGAGAGGAGTATCGAAAAATCATAAGGGTGTATATAAAAAGTATATTTTTAAGAAAAATTTAGACATAAACAAAAGATTAAATAGTTAGAGCTTTGTTTGAAAAGAGATGGAATTTTTTTCAAACAACACTCAAATAGACTGTAAATAAGCCAGTCAATATATCGTTTAAGATAACAAATTTCCGAGATAAGATCTTGTTTGATTGGGCAAAAATTGCGGTCTCGACGGAGTCCTTCCACCGCGAAAGCGTAGAGATTCTGATTCGACTCCATTTGTCCAATCAAACAAGAACTTGCCCTCGGGCTTGGTGTATGGGTCAGCGTGCTGCTTGCCTTCTATACCAAGGGTCGCGGGTTCGGGTCCAAGGCAGTGAAAATATAAATTTTGCTGCATAATTAGACCCAATCAACTAGCTGGTGTGAATTGTACAGGGCGATCTCAGTGTCAAAGCTTTAGTAGATGACCCCCTTATTTTCTTTCAATCCACCTCGATTAAAATATCGACAATAAAAAAGATAAATAAGTTTTCGGCTTTGTTTTTTTTTTTTTTTTAATTAATTTTCTTTATTATTATTATTTTTTTTTTTTTTATTTAAGGATCATCGTTATAGAAATGACAACTGAAGGTTATGTTAGGTTAGGCTATTAAGAACAAGTTCAAGACTTCAACCGAACAGAAAGCAAAAGATACACTTTATGTTCTAGACCGTTTGGGTTTCCTAGTTAGCGTGCCTTGACAGCTTTGCACTTTTTACCATGGCAAGTGAACGAACAAACTGTTTAATCGTTCGGTCAATAGTGTGAATTACAAATTATTGTCTATGCCATTCAAGTTTTTTTATATTAGGGGTTAAAAAATAAAAGATCAATCATAAGTTCACATATAAGAAGATCAAGAAAGAGAGACGAAAAGAAAGAAAGATAGAGAGAGAAAAAAAACATTTCTTATTTATCAATGTATTGTAAATGATGGAATTTTATGACACGTGAAACCCTTTTGAAAATGCTCAAATGTTCAGTGACCTCCAGCATCAATAGTCATTACTCTCTACAATAGTTGTTCTTAATGACCAGACTGGCGAAATTTTTTTCCCTCTTCTTTCGGAAATCGCATCATAAATCAAAGAGAGTTTTGCGAGAAGAACTCGACTGCATATGTTTGTGAAAGATTTCCCATTGACCGAGTTAAGAGCGAGTGGCGGTCGTCGCGTGACATTCGGGGACCCCGGGGACCGGCGCTTGAGGGGGCCCCACAGGCCCGCAATGCCACAGCCCGTGCTAATGATAAATCTGCATGGAGCAGCCCGGCTTATAAATAAATCAAATCAGGCACACATTCGGTTTAGATATATATACAATGCCATGTCTTTTTACACGCTATCTCCCGCGTGGCTGCGTGTGCATGAAATATTTCACAGAGTGGAAAAATTCGCCAGAGGGCGAGGAATTTTTCGTAACAGACGAATGAAGAGAAACGCATCAGAGTGAAAGTGGGATATTAATCAAAGAACACGAGATAAAGGATGGACCACAATGCTATCATTTCTCCTTAAACGCAAACTTGAAATTTATATATTATTTTTTAAGGCAAATATATACAAAACAATAAATCTTAACCATGATAAAAACAATGATTATTTATTAGGGGTTCTATAAATTAGTTAAACGAGGTGAATGAAGAGATTAAAGGATGAGAGATATTTTTTAAGAAGTTTTTCACGAAAATAACTCATTATGACTTAAAAATCTATAAGACTAAAGTGTGAATCAGACGGTGTGTTTTTTCTAGGAACCGACCGAATATTCGGTTTCGGTTACGGTTTCGGCCAGTTTCGGCCAAAAATCATGGTTTCGGCCGTAGTTTCGGTTTCGGCCAAAAAGTAGCCGAAACTTTCGGCGGCCGAAACTTGAGTCTTAAAAAAAAAGATCAAATGATTTGCACTTGAAGGAGAAAAATTTTTGTCTCCCTAAAAAAAGATAAAATGATTTTCACGGAGGGGAAAAAATTTCAAAAAAAAAAATATATCTTTTTTTAATGGAAATACAAGTTTCGGTTTCAGTTACGGTTTCGGCCGAAACTATGGTTGAGGCCGAATATTCGGTTTCGGCTGAAAATCTTGTTTCGGTCGGACCCTAGTTTTTTCTCGCATGCAGGTTATATCATACAGTTCTTGCAAGGGTATGATCTCATTAATGACCCTTGCGAGATTTTACTTGCAGCTTGGCTAATAGAACATGTTCTAAATTTAAGCTCGACTGTGTGTATGTGTGTGTGAATGGGAAAAAGTATGATGAGTGTTTAAAAAAAAAAAAAAAAGTTCATGGTAGTGTTTTATATAGCCTATCCAAAAATTATCTCATATTTTATTTATACGGTAGGCCTATAGAAAGAACAGTGTACACAGAGATTAGCAAAATTCACTAAAAAAGGAAACGATCAGATCTAGATCTAAATCCAGATTCTTGAATAGATCATCCTATTTTAAGATTCGATCCTTTTATCAAATTGCTTTAATCGGACCTTTTTTTGGAACATTTTCCCTCCGAATCGAAATTGAGCCGGGGATCTGGAGGCGTTGCGAAAAAATTATTATTCCTTTGAAACTCATTGGAATTAGGAATCTTAAATCCAGAAACTAAATTTCTTTGAAAAAAAAAATATATTTATTTCCAATCCTAGATCTTTATAGAGAATTAGGATTTCAATCCAAATCCAATTTCTTAGAACAGATTTAGGGATTTAAGGGCAAAATGTTCGTCATCATGCCCATTCCTGAATATATTCCAATAGGTAATTTACTATAGGCCTAATTCAAAATCGAATTTAAAAAATCCTCCTAGAATTCTTCATTCATATGTAATTATATAAATTAATATCACCTAAAGGTTGAAGTTAAAAGCAAAAAAAAAATAATAATAATAATTCAGATATATTACACAATTTAATACTTTATAAGTTATTTCTAATAATAAATAATAAAGCGCAGCTGGGAATGACTAACACAGCTGTCGAATTAAATTGGCCTAAAATAATATTAATCAAAATATTGTTTTTCATTAAAATGACTCTTAAATTGTGTAATACAGTATTTATTAGCATTTTCAAAGATGAAAAAACTTACGAATTCAATCGTAATAAGTTTATCTAAATTTAATTGATGAAGAGGGTGGATGTAAAGATTTGTCGATATGTGATGTGGGAAAAGCCAGGAAGGAAGCCTCTATTGATTAAACAGACATCTTTAAACAAAAATAATATGAGTTGTTCTTTTTCAAAAAGCACTGAAAAAAATTTGGCCGAAACGTTTTGTTTAAAGTAGTCTGTTTAATCAACATAGGTTTCCTACCTGGCTGTTTTCCTCCATAAAATATTTCGTTTTTCTAAATTTATTTTATAAATTATTTCTATTTTAAAGATTCGAAATGAGCGAGAGCGCCTTGTAGTTATGCAAAATCCAGAATAAGCTCCAATGCAAAGGCTTATTCATCAACAAGTAGTAAAGCCCGCCCTCGGCTACGCCCCTCGGCAACCCCCCTTGCTCGCCTTGGGCAAGTAAATGCATCAAATTTATTCTTGCTCACAGTTTGGAATTTTTGCAAAATTTTAAAGTTTCAAATTTCCCTCTCTGACTGAAGTTTTAAATTTCCTTCTCCTCCACTTCCTGTAACTATAGCCAATCAGCGAGAGAACAGGGACATACACACAGGGACAGCAAGTCAACGGCTAGCGCTTTATAATGATATACGAGATACATTCAAATCGTACTTCATACTGATGCATTAATAGAAAATTAAAATGTTTTGAATCGATTTCTTATCTTACTAATAATTATAATACTGATTTAAATAAAAGTAAAAAAATAATTAATTAAAATAGATGATACGAAAAGTTAGCATTACTTGGATAGAAATGAATTATTTATTTAAAGAATGAATGAAATATTACTCAACACCTCGTAACGAATTTGTATAAACATTACAGTGTTAATCGATTCTCTAGAGAAAGTAAAAAAAACTTAGCCGGCGGTTAAGCTTTTATTAAGTAAGCTTTGGCTGTCAGCAGCCTCTCTCTCTCTCTACATAAGGTTTAATAAAAGGGAGGATATTTCTAGTGGGGCAGTTTATGAATTCAACCCCCGTTCATTTTCCCGGACTCCCGCCGGCAAATCACTTTGAAATGTAAACAGATATCCGTGACTGCGCGCCCGAGGAGAAAAAGACTAAACCAATAATTTTGATCTTTGACGTGAAAACTGCCAATGTATATGTGTGTGCTGTTGTGTTGGTGTTAGTATTAGTGTATATATGTGCGAGTGTGGTGGGATAGTCTCGCCAAGAGAGCCCATGAATAGCCCATGAGCCTTTGAAGCAATGAGGTGGCGGCAGCTTCTAAAATTCATTCCTCTTTTTCTTACTTTTCTACTCTCCGCGTCCTCATATCGTCCTCTCTCATGCCACTTTTCTTTTCCTTTTGACATTTTGAAAGAAAAGAAAAAAAAAAACATTTCATCATAAAATTTCGAGAAAAGAAAAATTTCCAAGTATTGATCACTTATTAGTTTTTTACTTTCTCTTACCTATATATGTTAATATATAGAGTGAAGGTTGGGATTTATGTTAAAAATTCCATGTCGAAATTTTGATGGATATACACGTTTTGAGGTCCCTGAGTCCAAAAAAGTGGTTTTTTCAACATGGTCGTGTGTGTGTGTGTGTGTGTGTCTGTCTGTCTGTCTGTGAACAAATCTCTCAGGAACTAAAAGAGCTTGAAATTTTATATTTAATTTGGGTATCCTCCTGGGACGTGACATGAAGCATTTGAATCAAATCGGGCAAAACTTACTGTCAATTTTTCTGATTTTCTCAAAATTCGTTCCTAGGATTTTGATTAAAATTCAAAAATCAATGTTTTTTTAGATACTCTTTAAAATGTATATTCTCATTTTGACCTTGAAATCTTAGGAAGATCACTTTGATTTACTCTTGTACATCATAGGAAAGAGGAGAAATGATTACCATGGTAACAAATTATAAATATTTTGCTGTTTATAAATTTTACATCTTGAATTCAAATGTATTGTCGGTAACTAAATATATATTAACACAAAAAATCTTGTGTGACAAGCACAGAACACCCCTTTCGATTACCAAAGGTAAGAGTAAGTTGTGTACTGTGCGACCACTCACACCAGATTGTTTTTATATTTTACTAATATCCTCTCACACAAGCAGCTATTTACACATCTCCTCTGTATTAAAATTGACACACATAATGTCAAGAGAATAGATTATATTTTTTTATTTAACATTTACAATCATTTCTCACTTTAATTATTCTAATTCAAATCAGTTGAAATAAATAGGAATGGAGTCTAATGGCCTTCGAGTATCAAGCTCTTCCCTTACTAGTAGCTATGATGTCAGAAGTAATGTTCTTACCTCTATAATTATCTGCAAGGATTTTGGAAATGGTCCAATATCAGAGAGAATAAAGAGGAGGAGAATGCGGGGAGGGTATTACAGGGGGAACATTAATCATATTAATTTTAATGTTTACAATAAAAAAAGATATGAGAGAGGTTGAGTGGAAATTGATTGAAGAACTCTGTAAATATAATCTCATCCTTAGTATTTATAAAAAAGATTTGCAAAAAAAATCCGTGATGACCATAATATCCCAGGGACATAGAAATATTTACAATAAACGGAGTATCAAGCAAAATCCTGGCTGAAAGGTCCTTCCAATTAAAATTATCTTAACCCTTGGGCCCTAGTTCAGTGGTAGAGTTTTTGCCTCTTGTGCTGGAGTTCAAGGGTTCGCATCCCGTCTCATGCGGCAAAAATTTATTTCAATTGGATTTGCTACCAATCCAATTGAAATAAATAGAGACGGGCTTAAATTAGCATTCGATGCCGAAAAAGACCTTTAAAAAAAATTAAATTTAAAGGACAGAATTTTGTGAATTATCAATAGCTCAATAGATATAAAATAAACACTGAATAGCCTATTATAGGCCTACTATTTGACGGATTGCAAATTTTGTATGATAGGCCTATCGCCCAGGTTAATAGGTTTACTTGCATTCTTTAAAATGAAATAAAATCGATAAGCACCATGTTGGCTTTTTTTCTTTAGACAACTAAAAAGTTCGTAAATAGGGGAAAAAATGTTAAATATTCCAGAAGAATTTATTACCAATAAATTTCCCTAAGAATCAAATTTTTTTTTGTTTTTTCTGATGTCTTTTCAATCCCTTTTAAATTCAAATAATTCAAATACTCTTTTCTTTTTAAGTTAACTTTAAAATAGCCGGAATTTATATCTGAATATATTATGTACGAGATTTATTCTTGAATGCTAATGGCATAACATACATTATAAATTAAAGAAATGTGAAGACAGGCTTATGCAGGCCAGAGAAAGCGGAAAGAGAGTGAGAATCTGGACCACATATAGTCGGAAACAAAAAGCTTTTGTGCTCTGAATGAGGCGACCCTGAGCAAAGCGGATTTATGAAATGGCTTCACGCCGAAAACGAAAACGGCCATCGGGCACCAGAATTGGTTTAGAGGCACATCAAGGAGCCGGCTCGGCTCGGCTTTTCTCACCACAAATACCCCCACCCCCCCCCTCCCCACCCCACCACATCACACACACAAAGGCATTCTGTCGCAGATAATCACAGACCTACAATCACATAAGCACATCGTTTCTAAAGAGTTGTCCATTATTTTCTTTTTTTCGCCTTTTCTCTTTCTCTTTCTCTCTCAAAATTGTCACGCTCATTTTATAGCTATGGCGAATAAGAAAAAAATCAACAGATTGAACAAATGAATGAATTACATATAGAGATATCGAAAAATGTTATTTTCTAACAAAAAGATTTTTATTAACAACTCAAATAAGAGAAAGAGAGGAAAAAAGAAAAAAAAATTATGCTATTAAAAGTTAATATGTTCAGTTGGAGAATTTCTTAAAAAAAGAGAAAAAATAAAATAATTTTTTTACTATACGTAGTAATGGTTCTGATGAAAGATGAATTGAGAAATTAAGGCAAGGGTAGCTAATAAAGCTTTTTCTCACTAAACAGAGTTTAGAGTTTTTTTGATAATAATTTGATTTTTTTTTCATTTGAAATTTATGGCACAGACAGACAGACAGACAAACCATGTCGCGAAAACCACTTTTTTGGATTCAGGGGATCTCAAAACGTGTATTAAAATCTCGACATCGAATTTTTGACATGAATCCAATACTTTCTATATATATTAATATATATAGACTATATAGAGGTAAGAGAAAGTAAAAATGCATAAGAAAACTATCAAAAGAAAAAGTCATAGGCCTAAAGCTCCCCGCACAAGATCAATAATATTATTGACAATACTATTGTTAGGTGTGATGCGGCTGTTATAAGGTGATTTTGAAACTATTGATGAAGGCCGATGAACTTTTGAGAAGAGGGAACTGAAAGTTTTGACACTCCATGATTAGTGTTCAGGTGTGTTCGCAATTGTATTACATGTACAGTACAAAGTAGACAGGATATCATGTTGAATTAAAAATGTAGCTTCAAAAAGCTTTTAAGTCATGAGTAAAAAAAAAAATATATATATATATTTATTTGATAATATATTTACTTGTTTTCAATGTTTTTTTTTTCATAAATAATATTGTTACAGCTAATACGATATACCTGGTATGTCACCTATGCTTTGGAGAGATAATTTAAATTGAATTAAATCATTTATGTTTTTTTTTATAATTTTATTAAGCAGGGTTAAAATTATGTTTTTAAATATAATGAATGGTATAACGGAGATAATTCATTAGGACTTATTTAATTTTATAATCCGAGTGAATATTCGTTAATTAAAAACATACATATAAATTTTCTGCTTTTATTTATAAATTGTGTCAAAATTAAAAGCACACGAGCGAATGAACTTTCTCAGCTATAGGCTCTCACTTTTTTACTTTCTTTTTATAAATATAAAGAAATATAAAGTATTCTATTAATTTTATAGAAATTAAAAAAGTTTTTCATGATTTATTATGATGGGTTCATTTTTACTTTCTCTTACCTATATGTATATGTTAATATACATAGCCTATATATAAAGAATGTAATGGTTTCAAGTCAAAAATTCGATGTTGAGATTTTGATGGATCTTCACGTTTTGAGGTCTCCTGAATCCAAAAAAGTGGTTTTCGCGACATGGTCTGTCTGTCTGGGTTCAATTTAAAGCATGAAGGAATTGAGCTAGGAGGTTGAAATTTTATATTTAAGTTAGACAATCACCTAGAGCGTGAAAATAAGCTTTTAATCAAAATCGGCCAAAAATTACTAGAACTTTACTGATGTAGTTTTTCAGTTTTTTTCGATTTTCTCAAAATTAACTCTAACGATTTTTTTTTTTAATTCATAATTCAATTATTTTTTAGATGCTCTTTCATCGGTGAAGGAGGGGGGACAACCCCGCCGTGGTATCTCAAAGGGCCTAGTTGGCCTAAGTGTGTTCCCTCTCTGGGAACGGCCACTTCAACCTAACCTAACCTAGCTCTTTAAAATGTATATTCTCATTTTGCCATTGAAATCTTATGAAGACCACTTTACTCTTGTATATCATAGGAAAGATAGGAGAAATGTTTGCCATGGTAACAAAATATAAATATTTTCTCACACTTATAAATTTTACATCTTCTAATATATCGGCGGAAACTAAATGTATGTCGAAACGAAAAATCTGGTGTGAAAAGCACCAGTCACACCAGATTTTTTATTTATTTATTTTTTTCACGGCTGTCCCCCGGAGCGGACCTCATCCCCCGCTCTCCCCTAGCTATGCGAACGTAATCAATGGTATTTTTTTTTTTAATTAAGGAAGGAATGGTAGGGACGTAGTCCTTATGGCATCGTAACCCTAGGATGTATTAATAAAACACTGATTTCATTATAAAGAAAGAATTAATAGTTTTGAATTTTTCTTATAACAAATTTAATATTTGTATTATGTGAATTATATTTTTTAGAATAAAGAGGCCTTCCCAATCCCTTGTAGAGTAAATATTTAAATTATAAATTACGTTAAAATATTTTAACGTTATTATTTAACAAATTTTGTGTAAAAACATTTTAACAGGTAATAAATTTTATCTATTTTTTATGAATCCCTTTTAAATGGCGTTGGTTAAATATCATGTGAGTTATTCAAATTATTTAGACCAAAAGCCGTTGCTCTTTTTGATCCAATTTAATAAACGTATATTTATATGAATAAACTTTTTATTTATTTATTATTTTGGTAATTAATTAAATTCCATGTGATATTGTATGTTCTTTTATATAAAAATAATGGACCAACTCCAAATGAGAAAATAATTTTAGATGGTCGATTGTTTTGCTAGGTTTTCAAATCCTCGTTCAGCAAAACAAGTTCTTGTTGCGCTTCAACTGAATTAATCGGGTTTTTCAGACACACACGGCTTGGGAGAAGGGGCTTTATGGATCGTTGTGTTTTATCGGCATCGGGTGGTACTCGACGCGACGAGTTTTGCCGCTTGGGCGTCAGAGTGAAAGCAAACCAACCCCAAAACTCTGGCTTTTTTACGGGACAGAAGGGCTCCTCGTGGCCCAATTCAAAACCAACGAGGGTCTATGAATTCCAAGTGGCCAGAAGGCGTTTGCGTTCGCGGCCAATCAAATCGATTGAAAAAGGATTGAACTCGCGTTGGTAGTTTAGAGGGTAATCGACGGAGCTGTCAGGAATTGTGGCGCATTTTGATTTGGACAGGCCCAAGCCAATCACTATAAAGGGGCTGTTCATGTGTCTCCCGGGGTCTGCTCTCTCAAATTGACTCCGGAGAAACCAACCGCTACATCTCCTCCCTTCATCCTGCTCTCGAATTGCTTCGCGATTATTTCAAACTTTGCGGTCGACCCCTTTTGTTCTCGTCGGCAAATCGTTTTTGAAAAACCGGCTCTACCAGGTAAAACTTTTCTTGTTACACTTGTTCCTAGATAAGAACAGAAAAGGCTAACAAATGGAGACAGTCCGCTCGACTCTTTCATCAAGGTGTGTGCTCTAGAATTTATATTGTAAATAAAAATAGATATATTCTCTCTCAGCTGTTTTCTTTTTCTACCCTCTGAATTTATTATTAAACTTGTATTTCTGTAATGGCCATTTGTTTTGGTCATTTTGCATTTCCACCTGTCCATTTATAACAGGGAATTTAATGATAACATGGCGCTACCCATTTAAAAAAGGAAAAATAATCCATTAGTCTTAATGAAATATTTCTTATTATGAGCAGGAATATATGGAGAGAAAGACTCTGAGAGTCTGGGCACATTAATTTGCATTCATTCACTAATCAATCAAATCATATCTAAAAACGATGTTTATCGAGAAAATAATTCGCACTGGCCCTTAAAAGTAGTAGTGTGACGCTGAGTTTTTGAACATTCTCCACGAACTTCAACATATTCGAGGCAAAAAAATTTAAAAAAAAAATTTCCCAGATAAATTGGTTTAGAATAGAATATTTGAAGGGCTCACTGGAAGATAGTCATAAGCCACAAAACATTAGTTTCGAGTTATTGACCAATTAAAGTGTGCCTCAAATCTGTAAATCAGCCACTTAATTTATAAATATTTTCTTTATAAAAGTGAACACTTGAATGTCTTATAAAGCATATAGTAGAGAATGGAACATTAATTCGCCCTAGTCTATGTTTTAAAAGCATTTATAATGAACAAGAAAACGAAAATGGGCTTATGACTTTATTCACCGAAAAATGGCAATTTTTCGGCTTAAAAATTTAGGCTTTTTGAAAAAAAAAAAATGATTTTTTATATAGTTTTCCTTTCTGCACAAATTGACATCAAATTTAGTCTGATCTGATTAGCCATTCGGAATCTATAATGGTTTAAACCCTCAAATAAGAATTTCCTGCCACACGCTCTCACCAAGGGCAGATACAAGGGCGGGGGGGGGGGGGTAAAGAGGGTAATTACCCCCTTGAGATTTGAAAAAAATACTTTTTTTTTTTGAAAAAAAATGTATTTTTAATGTAAAATTTTAAAAAATAATACTTAAAAATTTGATTTGTATTTATGTTCTGGCAAACAAGTACAGAATGCGCCTTTAAATTACGGAAATTAAGAAAAAAAATGTGTGCTGTGCGACCAGTCACTCCAGATTACCCCCCCCCCCCGAGAAACACCTCTGGATCCGCCATTGGCTCTCACGCGGTAAAATGAAATAATAGGAAAAAAATCTGGTGTGACTGGCGCACAGCACACAACTTTCTCTTACCTTCGGTAATCGAAAGTTGTGTACTGTGCTTGTCACACCAGATTTTTTGTGTCGACATATATTTAGTTCCCGACAGTACGGAACATATGATGAATTCAGATGTAAAATTTATAAGTATGGGAAAATATTTATATTTTGTTACCATGGCAACCATTTCTCCTATCTTTTCTATGGAGTACAAGAGTAAAGTGGTCTTCAGAAGATTTCAATTGCAAAATGAGAATATAAATTTTAAAGAGCATCTAAAAAATAATTGATTTTTGAATTTTAAAAAAAATCGTTGGAGCAAATTTTGAGAAAATCGAAAAAAACTGAAAAAGTACATCAGTAAAGTACTAGTACTCTTTGGCCGATTTTGATTAAAAGCTTATTTTTCCGGTCCCGGGGGGTGTTTAACTTAAATATAAAATTTCAACCTCGTAGCTCAATTCCTTCATGCTTAAAATTGAACACACACACCCACCCACACACAGACAGACCATGTCGCGAAAACCACTTTTTTGGATTCAGGGGACCTCAAAACGTGAAGATCCATCAAAATCTCGACATCCAATTTTTGACATGAATCCAATACTTTCTCTCTATATATATATTACATATATACATAGGTAAGAGAAAGTAAAAATAAATGGTGAAATAGTGAAGTGATGAATCATTCTTTCTAACCGTACATTCAAAACAATTATATCTATACTTCTTATGACAGAGAAGTTATTCGAGCTGATAACGAGCAATGTTTTCATATGCTTTTATCCAATTTCTTACCTACATATCTCAAAAATGAAAAAATGGTGGCTTATAACTATCTTCCACTAAGCTCTTCATTTATTACTATCTTATTGTTTTACGCCGCCATACAGACAGCTTTAATGCAATTTATTTCACTCTAAGATTTATAGCAAAATTATATTAACTTTTTCAATATGAATAAAATTTTGAAAAACTATATAAAATAACTTTTTTATAAAGAAGACTCGTAGATAAATATTTTTATTTTTCTTTTATAAACAATATAGAGGAGATAAAACTAAATTTTTGCTGGACCGTTGAGAAAGACCAAGCCCTAGTTGACTTTGTTTTGATATAAAGAGAAAGTTTGCAAAAGTTCATAAAACAATATTTTTTGTTGTTCAACGCATATTTAGATATTTCTCAGCAAGCTGCAAGGAAAAGTTAATACCTTTTAATGGTTACTACAGTCGGCGCCACAAGTGCCTGATATCCTTGAGAGTGGAGACTTGAGCTTAGTCAACCAAACCGTTATTTTTAAAATAAAAAAATCATCTTTTTTATGAAACTGAAGCTTTCAAGACCACACTTTCAACGTCTAAGCATTTTGGTTGCCTAAGCTCAAGGCTCCACTCCGCGAGTAAAAATGATTAAAAATGATCGTGGGATCTAAACGCTCGCAGGAGGTCTGCAGAGTGAACCTTGAGGGACACCCAGGGATATACACGTCCACACCAGGGACACACAGTCCACACCAGGGACACACATTTTTCCTCTGGTCACTTTCGATCTAGTGTGTCCCCCTGGTGCGGGTGTGTATATCCCTGTGTGTCAAGGTTCATTATGTAGACCTGCTGCAGGCGTGTGGATCCCTCGATTATTTATAATCATTTTACTCGGGTCTCAAGCACATGTGTTTGTGGCGCCATCTGTGTATCAAACCGGGTACTTACAAGATAGTAGCCCAAATGTGTTAAATGTTCAGAGGATCTCTGAAAAATTATTTACATTCTGAAATTCCTATTACTTTGCTAGTAATTAATTGTTGATGTAGCGATTTCTCCCATGGGAACTTTATGAAGAGAATATTCAAGTCTATGAATTGGTTATCGTTCCCCTTCTACACTGAGAATTAGCTGGCACCTTCATTTAGGCAGAAAGAGATAAATTTTCAGGTACGGTAAAAGGATATTAATTGAAGAAAAAAACATTATGTAGATAAAAAATAATTATCTATCTTTAATAAAGACAAACTTTATAATGACCTGCGTCTTTTTTTAATATATTAAAAGCCTAAATATGCTTTTTTACGTGACTCTACTAAGTTAAGGCAAAATTTCACACTGGAACAATAGAGAGCGTGGCGGATTAAATATCTCGAGAATTTATTAAAAGCGTATCGCCTGCATTACAATTATGCAAATAAAATAAGACCCCCCACTTCGCTTCTAAAAGTAATTACTGTAACAGCCTCAAAACCACAAGGGACCCGTTCTAGAAATTTCCATTAATTGCCCGTCACGTTTTTAGAGATGGGATCGATCAGGGATGAAACAGAAGAGACTCGAATTGCTTGTTTGAAACAGCACCCTTGCGAACACATTAGAATTAACATACAGAGGAGCTTTGTTATGTGTCAATTACAATTTGATAGGCATGCGGAAAATGTTGCAAATCCATTTTAAAGAAATTATTTAACCAATTTACAAATAAATGAGCATATAAGATGCTAATTGGATTATTTCCTTTCAATAAATACGATTTTGAACTTAGAAACCATAGTAGAACAGCAGAGAATAAGTCACCAACTGGTGTTAACAAATTAATATACACACTTAAATAAACTACAGCTCTTAGCTCAGGAATATATTGAAATACCAATTTAAATAAAGGGTCGGACTAAGCCGAGCGCACAACTTTGCCCACCCACTATTCAAGAAAAAAATATCTCCCCCCCCTTTTCCTATATATATAAGTTAGTATATTTAATTAGTATTAAAACAATTGAGGTACAAAAGAAAAGTAATATAAATTGAAATTGATTAAATGAGAAAATCACATACAAAAGAAAATTGAGAGGGAGCAGAATGAATGTAATATAATTCAGAGGAGAATGATAGAGAGGTCCTAACTCGGTATGATTGATGGATGTGACTCTGTGACGCTCCGAGGCACTCGAGCAAACAAGGAATCCCCTCCGCTTTTTCTTCATACAAGTTACAAACTCAATTTTTTTTATATCAGATATGCTTTAACTATGTATGAATAAAGTAAGAATTTCAACTTTCAGGTGTATATATTTTTTTATACTAGCTATCCTGTTGTATTCAACATTTAATGAAGGTTTTATTTTTTGAAATCCTCATCATTTTCTAAGTAAATGAATCTTTGTGGTTTTCTAACTTAAAATATGCGCAAATGAAGATAAAACCCTAGATGAACCAATAATGTTCTTAGATTCCCGTCACGGGTCTCTATCTGTGTTTCCGTGACGAGGAAGAGGAAAAAGAGAATAAGAAAGGAGATTTCCCGAAAAACGGATGGCAAAAACTTTCACGAGTAAAATGGCTGGTTTATCGCGTCTTTGCCAGAAATGAAACGTAAAATGATGTTGATAGATGGCAACTCGCGTTCGGCGCCGTGTTATTGAGTCACGGGACATGAGCTCGGAGGATAGCGATGGCGACGACGACGAGGGTGAAGTCTCCCGGAAGAAATCGAGGCGGCTGGTGGGGGTTGGCCCATGGATGGAAAGGGTGTGAGGAGCTCAAACCGCAAGAATATCCCAACCCATACCATCGGGAATGAATAATCGACCGGCCAATTTTTTTCCCATCCTTGGAATGAACTCTCACAGATCCCGTGTTCTATTTCTATCCTTATCTTCTAACTATTTATCCTTCTTTGCATTACTTAGAGTTATAAGTATACCAGTCAACTAATACTAAATGAGAATAATTACTTAATGTCTTAATAAGAAATAAGTAGTGCAATATTTTCATAGATTAAAAAGTTGCAAGAAAAGTTTTTCTAAGCTAAAAAATAAATTATTATGAGTTATATAAAATCGAGGATTTATCAAACTAATTAATAAAATTCGGTAAGATTTTCTCTTATGTAACTTTTTTGCATCTCCGATTTTTTTGACATAAAATGAGAGAGATAGCTCTAAATTTATTAATTCAAAATGGCTCTTAAAAAAAATTAAAATTTTACTAGTCTATTAATTTTTTTTTTTTTTTTAAGGCTTTAGGCTGGTCGACTACTAGAAGCGTAAAATTCCAAATAAATGGGATCTGTAGCTCGTTGCCGCGACTATCTAAAATACTCTCACCGACAAAAAAAAACCGCAACACTTTGTTTCTTCTTAATAAAATTGATGCGATTAAATAACACAAAGAGAAAAATGTCGATATTCAATTTGTGGGTTAAAATAAGATTATGATTTAAAGGGAGAAATAAAACAGTAAAAAATTTTTCAGGTATTATACCATATATTGCAAATATTTCAGCCAGCCTAACGCCTGGCCATCTTCAGTGTAGGATATAGTTCTTTGGCCATCCTTCGTCTGGTGTCTTAAACTTTTGCATGAAGGGGGGAATGTTCGTCTTCCCCTCCTCTTTTTTTTTTTTTCTCATTCACACTCACACTCACACACACATTCACACTGTCTTCTCGGCAGCTCAGGCCATATAAGACATTTATGATAACCGTTATTTATGAATTTATATACTGTATATTAGGGTCCAGGCATTTTTATTTAAGCCATCTGGTATCCAGATGGCTTAAATAAAATCATCGGACTGCCTGGGGTCCGAACCCGCGACGTTTGGTATATGAGGTTAGCACGCAAACCTCTACACCACGCCCCGTGGGCTTTCCCCTCCTCTTTTCATGCAAAGCGAAGGATCACCAAAGAACTAAATCCTGCACTGAAGATGGCCAGGCGTTAGGCCGGCCGAAAGATTTGCAAATATATGGTATACGGCGATACCTGAAAATTTTTTTGCTGTTTTGTTTCTCCCTCTAAATCATCCTCTGAAACCAGTAACAAACCATATATCATCACAAAATATAAGATTATTTTAAAATTTGGAAAATTTAGCGAAAATAAATAAATTTTGACATTTTTATCTTGGTATTATATTTAAATTTTATTATTTATTAAAATGATATGGATTTGTTTTAAATTCACTTATAAATATTTAAGATATTTTATATCAAATGCAGCGCGAAGTGGCGTGGAGTGTACGACCCCGCGACTCTTGCAGCGGTCGCGCGTTTACGCATCAAGTGGACGATCAGCCTTAGTGAGTACTGTACTGTACCAGTGCTGTACCAGTGCGAGAGGGGTGAGGAGATCAAGCCTCCTAAATCTGTTCACTGTTCCATTCACAAAATCTTTTCATGATCCTTTTTCCATTTATGTAAATCTTTTTCTTTTATTCTCAACAAAAGAAGACCTCCAGACCTCCTTTTGTTCTGATATAGTCAATACACAATAAATTATCGGATATGAAATTATATTATTTCCTTTTTTTTTTTTTTTAATTTCTATATTGTGGCCCGATATTGATTATACTAAGAATTGATAAGAAATGCTTGAAGGGAAAATAATCCCTTTTTTCTGAGTAAAATTATATATCATTAGAGAAATATACAGAAGAAGCTGAGAGAGAAAAAGAGAAGTGTGAGGGATAAAAAGGAAGGCAAAAAAAGATGTAAAAAGGATTTCCCTTTTTTCAGGCCTTTCAATATTAGATTTACTCCAAGATAGTCTAGCTTGTGTGTGAAGAAAGCGTTAGCCGGTTCTTTAGGACGACTGGACAAGGAAAAATCATCATTGAATGGAATCTTGAGGAGACAAATTATTCTAATAATAAAAAATAAAACTTTACAAGGATATGTTAAATCACCCAAAAAAATTTTCTATCATATAATTAATGGTAGATTTGGGCTATAAGTAAGAACATCTTTTTTGCCATAAGCGTATTTGAAGAATAATATTATATTTAGCCTAAATAAACAGATTAAAATTGTTAATAACCTTGGGTGGGTGGCTCCGAGGAATCATTCTGTTGAACGTCTGGGAGGTGGTGGGGAGTTCATTGGTTGAATCAAAGAGGGAGAGGCAGGGCATTCACATTCTTCACCAAAGTATTGATTGTGGGGACTCATAATTGACTCTAAGATGGGGTGCTTAAAGTCACAAACTTTTAACAAGCAATCAACAGGTAAGTTGTTGAATATTCTCAGAAGCAATTAAATCGAGAATATTTTTCATCAATTCGAACAAAGCTTTATTTTTTAAAAGAGTCAGAGGCAATTGTAAAAAGAGTTGAGAATAAACCGGAAAAGTACAATTAGAAATAAAATTAGTTTCTCTTTTGTCTGACATTGTCTGTGTTGTCTCTTAAGAGGCTTGCTCTGCACAGAAAAGACACGATGTCGACGAGGGGGTGCTGGCCCGTTTTCCGAGTTGCGGGTGGAATGATTTGTGGATCCTCGTAAATAACGGACCAGATGCCGCCCGGCAAGAGACATGTGGAGTTATCAGTAAGGATGGCAATAGCGCCCACAGCTATCCAGAGAGAGAGATAAGCGTTTTGCACTAACAGACGGCGTTTCTTCGGCGTCAACGCCGGCTGCTCCCAGGCTTTGTCGAAGTGTCAACTAGGGGTAATGTACTGCCTTAGAGGCTCTTGTAAAGGGAGACAATCCCTCTCCCATCCTTAACGATAACCCTACCAACACCCACAGCCCTCAGCCTCTCATGCCCACAAATCCAATTTGATCAGATTCGATTGAAGTTTAGGCAACTGACACTGCCGATTGATTGACCTCTGTCTTGTCATTTTATTGATTTTCGATATATGACTTGAGTTGATTCGAATTAGATTCTAAATAATTATTTTGAATTTTAAATCAAAATAAATTACTTTTTTCATCTCTTCCTAGAGCCTACCGAGCTCAATAATAATGATTCTCTCGTGTTGGAAAGATCGATTTATTATTTATTTATTTGTAATTTTGTGATCTCGGGTACGGGGCCTTGAATCTTCCCTGGCTAAAGATTCTTTTGGTGTCTATGAAAATACCCTTGTCTCATCGTTTTATTTATTTCAAAGTTATTATAAAGGTACGATAATATAACATAAGGTTTGTTATAGTACAACATGCCATCACAGTCTGAACATTAAGTGGTAGATGATTACTGACTTTCCTTGTCCGAACTGTATCAATATTTTCCTTTAATTTATTGTTTGGTTGTTTATTTTTTTGTAAATTTTCTCCATAGAGGACAACAGGCCAGATTAAACCTTCATAAAATCAATAATAAGTAAGAAAGTACCTTTGGGTGTACCACCCAAATTCAGGGTCCTTGTGGATTCATTTAGATACAATATTCTTGAAAATAAAACAGATGTCAATAAGTGGCATGTAAATTTTCCTATTTTATAAATAAATTATTATTATTATTATAGCAAGGGGCCAAAATTGGATCTCGCTTCATCCTAAAATTTGTCTCTGCCCAAATTATAGAGAAATGGGGCACACCGGAGGCATGGGCATAACTAGAGAATTTGACTGGGTGGGGGGGGGGACATGGAACCAGCTATCCTTGCTGGGGAGGGGGCCAGCTATCCTCCGGGGGGGCCGAAGGTAAAGTTATGTGCTGTGCGATCATCACACCAGATTTTTATTTATGTTTGGCCTATCTTGCAAGTCCTGCGTGCGTGACCGAGCCCTAAGTACGCCTAAGCTAAGAAACATATTTTTAATTCGATCATTCATTTATTGGGCATCTGGCTTATACAGCGGCGTAACTAGCCTTTGAGGGCGGAGGGAGGGGGGAGGCAAAGCTCAACTGGGGCGCCGTTTTTCGTTCGAGCATTTTTTTGTAATTTTTCTCCGGATTTGTGATATAAAATTAATTTTTTTATGAAATTTCAAAAAAAAAAAAAAAAAAAAAAAAAAAACGGAAAGCCGGATTAAAGCCAGTTGCTCTAGGGCCCCTATGTCAGTTTCGAGGGGCGCCAAAGGCTTGGGAGGGGGCGAGTCCCCCTTCGCCCCCACCTGGATACGCTACTGGGTTTATAGTAAATTTCTAGAAAAATACAGGGACGAGTTAAAAGATGGATATATAGAAATCTGAACTTTTCAAGTACAAGGAGAGATAGCACCACCTGCCAAACATTGAGTCAAAATCAATAGTTCAACATTTCTCAATTAATTTCAAAGGACTAGGTTTAAAAAGAAAATTTTTTATCATTTCTTTCTACTCTGTGTTTTAAGTTCATCTACTAGACATCGGCTAGACATTTGAGGCCTAATAGCAAATTTTTGTTAAAATAAGATCTTTAGATTAGGCCTATAAATTTTAATGAAAAAAATAAATTTAATTAATTCCTCAATTAAAAATCTCGAAAATATTATCGGGGAGGGGACTTTATAGTTCATATAGATATCCATAGCTCATATCAATCTAATTTTAAAATTAGAAGAGAAATCAACATTACTGGTAGATCAACGTTATCAACATTAGAAAGAATCAACGTAGTTTTCCCAATTTAATAGGTTAAATCAAGAAAAGAATTCAATGTAGGCAACCAATTAAGACATTTAGGGAAGCCGACAGCTTATGTTTCGACTGGATAGAAAGAGAGAAGAAGCCCAAATTAAATTACGCTTCAAGATCCAAGTAAAAGAGAACGAAAAAGATAATTGCCAGACTTAGAAGTAAAAGATATACGTAGGTATGAAGGGTCTAAATGCAAAAGTCACATTCTCCACTTTTTAAAATTGAACTAATCAACAAAAATTTCATACACAAACAACAAGCTCTAATTGGAACTTATTCTATAATTTTCTAAATGAATGAGGCATAAATCTTTAACATAAAAAATATCTAGCATTTAAATAAAAACAAATTAAATAATTGCACTTCATTTAGGGAATCAGAAAAAGCTTTCCTCCTCGAATCCACAAATTTTACACCCTGCACATTTCTTCACCAGTGGCATCATTTGGGGGGGGGGGGGGGCTCCCAAGAGCTCTGATTTTTATAAAATTTTATATTATTCTTAAATAAAATATTTCAAAATCAGCGGCCTAACTTTGAGGGCGCAGGGGCGAAGCTCAACTGGGGAAGCCGTTTTTCGTTCGACCTTTTATGTAAAATGAATTTATTATGAAATTTCAAAAAAAAGCTGGAGATTTTGGTAAAAAGCGGATGCGCGAGGGCCGCCAAAACCTTGTTGCACCTGGGGCGGGGGGGGGGGGGAGCGCACCCCCTTCGCCCCCATCTGGATACTCTACTGTTCAAAATATATCTACGAGTATACAAATTGTACAAAATTAAACAATTAATTAAATTAAATATCTTTTAGTAAGGAAGAAAGAAAAGAGCGATTTCAGCTAATTTTATTTCGTTTATTAATCGCTTCAAGCCGACGTTTCGGTCAGATATACGACCATCATCAGGGCTGAAGCGTGTCAACAAAATTCCTCAAAATGTCGAATGACACAATTGAGTAAAATATTTTACTCAATTGTGTAAAATTAGTTTAGTAAAATATTTTACTCAATTGTGCCATTCGACATTTTGAGGAATTTTGTTGACACGCTTCAGCCCTGATGATGGTCGTATATCTGACCGAAACGTCGGCTTGAAGCGATTAATAAACGAAATAAAATTAGCTGAAATCGCACTTTTCTTTCTTCCTTACTACAAGATCTTCTCAGCTATCCGCCTCACTTTAATTTAAATATCTTTTGGCCAAATTTGATTACCTATTTATAAGTAAATTTTAAGAAAAAAATCTGGTGTCTGTCGCACATGAATTCATATGTTCCGTACTGTCATGTCGGGAACTAAATATATGTCGACACAAAAAATCTGGTGTGACAAGCACAGAACACAACTTTCGATTACCGAAGGTAAGAGAAAGTTTTGTGCTGTGCGTCAGTCACACCAGATTTTTATTTATTCTTAATATCATAAAAAGATTTGTCTTTTTATGGCTAGCTATTTTTAGCTTTTTTTTTTTACAATACAAAAGAATCAAAAGTGTAATAAGCAAATAAATAAAAAAAAAACATTAATATTAATTGAGTTTGAAACATTATCAGTAACAAATTAATGAATACAAAATTGGTTAAATAGAAAAACACTTGTTGATATAGGAAAATTTAAAAATTAAATTAAAACACTTGGTTATAAGCGTGAATGCCGAGATAGTCCAAGTATTTATACCAGTAAACAAATTTAAGCATATCACGAAGTGTTTTTTTAATTATTTAATTTTATATTGATTAATTATTTATTAAGCATAGTATAGTTAATAAACACATTTGTGACAATAAGATATGATTTAGGAAGAAACAAAACAGCAAACGTTTTTACGAACCACCTTTTGTTAAATTTGTGCAAATATTATTATTTTAATTAAACATGGTCACTTTATTATGAAAGATTCAAGTCTATTTCCTTCTTTTGTGTAAATTTTAATAGATTTTTAAACATTCAGAGCAGGGGCGTATTTATGGGGGGCGGGGGCGGGCCCCCGAAATTCCCAAACACATATACATATATAGAGATATACAGACATCAGCGCAACAAATTTTTCCGCAGAATGGACAACTTGGTTCCGCAATAGAAAAATGGTCCCCAAAAAATTTCGTGTGAAAAAAATATAGTTTCTTAAAAAAAAATTTTCCGTAGAAAAATTTTGAGTTCGGGCCCCCCGAAAAAAATTTCTATATACGCCCCTGATTCAGAGAATTTCAAAGCGCACAAGAGCCAATGTCAAGGGCAAATAGTAAATTTAATAAAGAACCGTACGCTGGCGCCATCCTGGCAGTGATTAGGATGAACTAATTAACCTTTATTCTAATTTCTATTTACATTTATAATATACTTGTATTTATATAATAAATGGTCCAGATAAATAAATAATTTTAATTTTACTCACTATTTAATGAGAAGAGATGAAATGAAGGGGTTGTCTTGATATACACACTATCACAAACACTAACACAATGTTAACTTCACTTTCTCAAAAACAACTAATAAAGGAGATGTGGACCAGACTGAAATACCGCTTGTTGAGTGACGTAACAATTTTCTCGGCTTCTGATTGGTCAAAGCATTTCTTGTTGTTAGCGAAACCCGCTAAGGATCAAGGGATCCCGCCAATATTATTTATTAATAATTCTTTTTTATTATTTTAAAATTTATTATTATAAAAAATATAACTATTAAAAGAAAAAAAAATTAAATTTTCAATTCAAAAATAAATAATTCATTTTTTGGTGGAATATAAAAAAACTTTTTATTTGATATGGACATATATTTAGTTTAGAATTTAAGGGTCCATGCATTCTTATTTAAACCATTTGGTATCTCGACATAGAATTTTGACCTGAATTCAATACCTTCTCTTTATATATATTAACATATATAGGTAAGAGAAAGTAAAAAATGGTTCCATTGTTCTTTATATCACAGACTAGTTTGAAGTTTGAATAAAATTATCTATTTATTGAATAAAGCACCAGAGTGCGGGAGAGTAGAGAAGCGCTGATTTAAAAATTTCACTTTTAATTTAAATAGTATTCTTTTTTAAAATTTAAAAACATAAATAATTACTAATGATTAATAATATTTTAAAAATTATATTTTACAAACTCATAATAAGTAGAAGAAATTTGATGATAGAGAATCCATATAAATTGTCAAAGATATTTATTTTATGAATTGTTTTCACAAGCATTCGCTAGAAAGCGCTAATGTCTCAGTCGAGCTCAAATTTAAAGCTACTGAAAATCGGCATGGAGTTAAACTTTATCTTTAATTTTTAATTAATAGTTAATTTAATCGATTTAAAATTTTGCAATTATGCTCCAAATAAAATAAGAAGAATATTATACTTCAAAATTTATGTTAAAAAATGTCTTAATTCTAATCAATTTAGGAAAAAGTAAGTTAAAATAATTATTTATAACCTCTATTTTGTATTGATTTTAATCAATATATTTAAAATTAAACATAAGACTTAACAAAATATTTTAGGATTTCGATATTCAAATTTCACAATGCCAAAAAGGTTATCTAATAAAAAATTCCAAGCCAAAAAACAAAAATTCTCACAGTTGAATGTGATCGAAGACTCAAAAAATGCCAAAATAGAATATTTGCCTCCTCCAAAAAAAATCCAAAAATGATAAAAAAGATTATAGGTAGGTTGAAATGCATTTTAACTATCCAATAATTTCATTTAATCACAATATGTCATTTGCAGGGTAATAAAACTTGAAAATGGCTTGACAGCTCTTTTAATATCTGATGTTGAAAATATCCAAGAAAATTATGAAAGCGAATCAGATGGTAATTAAATTAAGCATTATTTTTTTTTAAATATTTGAATTAAATTGATTCTTGAATTTCTCAGATGATAGTGAATTATCTTCTCAAGATGAAACAGAAGAAGAAAATTCAGAATCTGATAAGGATTCAATATGTTGTGAAGATCCAGAACTTTGTGAGAGTATAGCTCATAAAAAATCAATAAAAATTGAAGAAAAAATGGTAAATATATATATCCTTTCATCGTAATTTAATTATCAACTAAATTGTATATATTATTTATATATAAAGTATATTGTGAGCTGAAGTGTTGTACTCGGCCTATATTTGGGAAATCCTTTTGGAAGTTTGAGCATGGTAATTAAATACCCAATATATATGTATATTTATACAATGGATTGCAAAATTATATTTTAGTACACTAAAAATTTTCCTATTTTTTTTAATATTGAACACTTAAATGATTTTTTTGAACTAGATGTTTTGATATTTTAATTTTGCAATACTTTTCAACATTTCTTAAACTGGAATTTTGAATAATAAATATTTGTTTTAATGCTTTTTGGACCTAAGACTTGAAATAATGTTAATATAATGTAATTAGTGTAAAATACAGTATATTTACCTGGTACAGTAGAACCTCGATAAGTTAAACCTCGCTAAGTTCAAAACCTCCGTAACTTAAAAATTTTTTCAATTCCCTTCCCTTGACAGCGTAAAACCTCTATTACTTAAAGAACAAAACCTCTGTAACTTAAACAAATATTTTGAGCATAGCCCTCGATAACTTAAAATAATATTTTGGTGACCTCTATAACTTAAAGTATTTCTTTACATATCATCGAAAAAATAGTTGATGCAGAAAATCAAAAATACATGAAGCAGAAAAAAATTACTGATTTTTTTGTAAATAAATAAATCTATTAATTTAATTTATATTGAACTAAACTATTCTAAATAAACAAATAGATCAAACGAAATTCCTTTTCACTCACGTGCCCAAAGTCAATAAACCTCGGTACGTTAAAAATTATATTCAATAACCTCTCTAACTTCAACTCTCGATAAGTAAAAAACTCGATAACTCAAATTTCTAACCGTTTCCCTTGAACTTTAACTTATCGAGGTTCTACTGTAAATATAAATATTTCACCCATGGCCGGATTTAGAAATTTATCGCCTATGCTGCCCAAACGGCCTCAAACGTATCCGAAGTGAAGCGTATGCCAAATTTTGGGATATCATTTTTATAAAATTAGTATATTTTTTAGATGGTTTTTCCAAAATTTGACGTCTCAGGCACTTGACTACTCTGCCTAGTAAATTCCGCCCAGATTTCACCTGCACTTGTGAAAAATTGAAAATATCAAAAGATATTCATTCCTCCAGGGAATATTTCAAAAATGTTTGCATTTTTGAAGCATTTTCTAAAGAATGATTGCTTAAATAATAAATGTTAGTGGGATGATAGGGAGCCAAATAAAGGCTAATTAGATTATAAAGTATTTATATGATGAAAGAAAATCTAAAAATGCCAACGAAAAAAAATCACCTCTAGATGAATAAAAATTCATGAGATTTTCTTGAAAAACAGGAGAAAAATTACGAAAGAGTTGACGATAATCATAAAAGTGGCGTTACTATTTCTGCTAGAAAACCCCGGCGTTATCTTATAAACATTAGGTTCAAATGCTGCAGGCCTACAAAGAAATCATGAAGTTAAAATTCTTGGCATAAGCTAAAAATCATCACAAGATGGTTAAAAAGGGTGTGGAAGTTATCCTTTATTTATTTGGGATGAAAAAAGTCATCTGTAGATCTTTTGTTTCGATCATTTTGTAATTGACAGAAGGGGAGGGAAATATTTATGTATAATATACATCAATATATATATATATATTTCAAATATTAACAGCAACCCATTTAGAATAAATTTTGTTTTAAAATTATAATTTCTCTTGTGTATTATTCTCAAGTTATTTCTTCTGTATTTCATAAAGATATTTTTCCAAAGTATCATTAAAACTAATCTATATTTATTATTTTAGGCTGCTTGTGGGCTCTGTGTCGGCGTTGGAAGTTTTAGTGATCCTCCAGAAATCCCTGGAATGGCACATTTCCTAGAACATATGGTTTTCATGGGTTCTCAAAAATATCCAAAAGAAAATGATTTCGATTCTTTTATAAAGCGTCGTGGAGGCTCTGATAATGCAAGTACTGATTGTGAAACTACTACTTTTTACTTCGAATGCCATGAGAAACATCTCCTTCAAGGATTGGATAGATTCTCTCATTTTTTTATAACGCCTTTAATGAAAAGGGAAGCTATGACTCGTGAAAGGGAGGCTATTGAATCAGGTCAGTACAACTTGTTAGTAATGAACATCTTAAATTTGGATCAAATTTGTCATACAATAATAATACAAAAGTCAATTTATTATTTTAACATAATCAATTAGTTTACTTATTTTTTTTGTTTTCATTTTTTAATTTTTTCAGAGTTTCAAATGTCGTTGCCTTCGGATTTCTCTCGTAAACAACAGTTACTCTGTGGCTTTGCCAAACCAAATACGCCAATAAATAAATTTATGTGGGGAAATCTTGAAACACTTAAAGATAATGTTAAAGATGATGATCTTTATAAAGCAGTTCATCAATTTAGAAAAAGGCATTATTCAGCACATCGCATGACTTTAGCTGTCCAAGTAATATAAAAGAAATAATATATTCTAGTTACAGGCCGTACTTGTATATAAATATGAATAAATGGTTCTTATCATCTATTATAAAATAAACTATAAAAAGTCATTTGAAATTCTTTTATGATCATAAAAAAGTTAATATTAATTTACATTTCTGAAAGAGCACGTAAAGCGCTGATAAGTCAGAATTTTTTGCATTTTTGCATGTTTTATTCTATTCTATCTTCAATTCATATTTATATACACTATTTTTTTATATCTCAGAAATTGATAAATTTTAAATATAATTTTTCAGGCCCGGTTACCTTTGGATACTTTAGAACTTTGGATAAAAGCTTGCTTCAAAGATGTTCCAAATAATAATCTTCCCGCAGATGATTTTTCTACGTATACCGAAGTTTTTAATACCCCTGAATTCACAAAAATTTATTATGTGAAACCAGTTAAAGATATTTTAAAGGTAATAACTTGCTCTAAAGGATAGAATAATCTAAATATGGGCGATGTTGTGCATGAAGAAGCCAAGCGCAACTAACCTAAATCTGAAGCCGGCCATCCACGATCACTCCAAATGGATGTCATCATTACTTTCAAAAAATTACCCCCATTCACGGTCACTCCACGTCCAGCACGTGTTTCATCGAGTGTGTGTGCTTTTCTTATAATCTATTTTGCATTAATATGGATACAGATTTACTTTTATTGGCTTCTGTTGGGGTATTAACTGCTGCTGCGAAGGCTTGGTGTCGCTCCACGTGAATTTCCCCATTCACATTCAGTTGGAGTGATGAACGGATGGCTTGACGAAATTGGAATTTGGACTGTTTGGATTACCAACTCATCCTATCACTCCACGTCATCCATTTGTTTTTCCACACTCACGATCAGTTTTTGGAGTGACATCGCGACGGATGGAGCGATCGTGAATGGCCGGCTTGAGATGAAGGACATTTCATATGCAAACTTGTAAACAAACCCAATGCTTGTCAAACCAGATTTTTTCTGTCGACATATATTTAGTTTCTGACAGTACGGTACATTTGAATTCAATATGTAATAAATTTTATAAACATGGTAAAATCTGAAACAAAAAATCGAAAGTAAATTTTATTATTTCATGCTTGAAAAACTCTTTTGATAGCAAGATTCATTGATGTATGAAGATTTGTTATTGCTATACTAAAATAGTAAAAATAAGTACAAATATACACGATTAAATTTTAAATAATAAAAATATTTATTTTAGGTTGAACTTACTTGGGTGTTTCCATCACTTTTAAATAAATATCATTCTAAACCTCATCATTATCTTGCTGTCTTACTTGGACATGAAGGAGAAGGAAGTCTACTTTCATATCTCCGAAAAAAGTAGGTTCAATTTCTACATATTAAAGTTAAATACACTATTTTCTTTATTAAATTCTAATTTTTATTATTTATATGTTTTAGAGTGTGGGCTGTGGACCTTTTTGCTGGAAATTCAGAAGGAGGAGTGGAGCATAATAGTTTATATTGTATGTTTATGGTTAATATTTCTCTAACCGAAGAAGGAATTGACCACCTATCAGATGTGAGTTGTCTCTATTTAGGAATATGAGTAGTCAAACTTTCCAAAACAAATGTTAAATATAAATATACCTTGTTGAAAAAAAAGCATTTGATTTCGAAACTGTATTAGTCAGTGTTGAATTTAAAAATACCTACTGCGTGCTCACTATTCAAGATTTTATCAGATATAAAACACCTGAATGTTGAATTTATACAAATTATGCTTATTTATGGCGGATATTTCATGCAAAATTTTATTAAAATCGAATGACAAATTAATTTTAAGAGGGTACAGTGATATTAAGTCCCACCCCACTTTTCTACTTGTGATTATTTCATTGTTTTTATAAAAGAAAATGAAAATCTACGGGTATATTGGAAATTTTCTAGGTTTGAATCATGAATGTTTCCATTAAAAAATATATAATATTTTTTTATAAACAATTAAATAATCACATGTAGAAAACGCATGGGTGGGACTTAATATTGTCCCTCACTGTACGTGTTTATACCCAGAGAATCCATCAGAAACGAGTCCTCTACCCATAATCTGAATTATCTAGATATTGAAAAACTCCATGAAAATTCGTACAATAGTTTGGGAGTCAGAACGACAGACTCCCTTTTATATATATATATCTGTGAAAAAGCCACTGACCATCCGCCTTTCTAGTGTGGCCCTTATTTTGAAAAAGGTGGAATTTTATCGACCTCCAATCGGAAATTGGTTTAGAATATCAAAAAAATGAACCTTGAATTTTTTCAAATTTATTCTAGCAAAATAACCGGTACCGGTAAGCAGTTGAAATTTAACACGAGTTTTAAACTGACTTTATAATGGACAATAATAGACTTTTGAAAGTAACTTTAAGAAATTTCTTTGTTAAATTATGAAACTTGATTTCCTTATGTTTTTGGGGTCGCTGAGCTCGAATTTCCTGTCAAAAATTCATTTTAATAATATATATATTTTAAAAAATTGTTTTGACAGCCCTGTCAAAAATGTCATCATAAACAAAGATCAGTGGCGATTACAGCTTTATTATTATTACTTTCTTTACCTGTTTTAGCAGGAGCTATTACAATACTTTTAACAGATCGAAATTTAAATACTTCGTTTTTTGACCCAGCAGGTGGTGGGGATCCAATCCCATTTAAAACTCCTGTTAAATTTCAACTGCTTACCGACACGGGTTATTTTGCTTGGAAAAATTTGAGCTCATTTTTTTGACCAATTTTCGGGTGGAGGTAGATAAAAGTCTACCTTTTTTCAAAATAAGGGCCACCCCCTAATGTATATATATGCTCTATAACATAACTTGATTTTTAGGTGATCACAGCATTATATTCTTATGTTGAAATGTTGCGAAGAGAAGGACCATCTGAGCGAATATTTGAAGAAATACGTTCTATAGAAGAAGCTTCATTTAAATTTGTAGAAGAAGAACCAGCTGGTGATTATGTTGAAGATCTTGCTGAAGCAATGCAATTTTTCCCTCCTCAAGATTACATCACAGGTCCTACTCTTTATGTTCAATATGACCCTGAGGTTAATTTTTTATCATAAAAAATTTTTTTCTTAAAAGTTTTTTTACTTTAACAAAACTTTTTTTTGTTTCAGGCAATAAAAAACTGTTTGAATGCAATGAGACCTCAAAATTGCAATGTGATGATATTAAATAGCCATAGTAAAATTTCAAACCCACATGTTGAAAAATGGTTCAAAACGGAATATCTCATAGCAGGTGAATTATTTTAGAAACTAACATCTTACAATGAATTGAATTTAAAGTCAGGAATCGGGTCTTAAGATCCTCTATTTGCGCCTCCATCGCATAAATATTAACAATAAGATATATTTATTAAAAAAAAAAATTTATATAAATAGTTGAATGCCACATTTTGCTTTTTAGATTATGGAAGGCTCAAGGCGAGCTTACGGTCTATGTGTTGGTGCAAATGAGCATAAAAACAATTTTATTTTCTTAACTATCAGGCTTTTATGACTGTGTGTGGATTCATTTACCTCCTTGGGTTTATCAGGTCTAGATCCTTAGTTTCTCCTTTGTATACAAGTAACTCAAGAATTAGGAAAAAAAGTTATAACATCAGGATGAAGCAACATGCCTTAGTTTGGCTTTTTTGTAGACAATCTATATTAAAGTAGTATCGAAGTTGTAATATGTCTTTTTTAGTCAACTTTTAACTAGTCTTTATTTAATATAATTGATCGTTGATTTTTTTGAAGCAAAAAATTTTTTTTCACTTCAAAATTATATATATATATATATATATATATATATACCGGGTGACCCATTAGTACGGGATCGGTAAATTGTGGCTATATCGTTTCACTTTTTTAAAGTTTTGCCCTCCAGTGAAGTGTAGGGCTTTTAAGGCTACAATTTTAAATTATTTGCCCAATGATCGCTAATCGTATGCAGGGTGTAACGATACAAAGTTATGTTTTTTGGAACGCCCTGTATATTATTACATATTTGGTTTTCCCGGTCAATTTTAGTGAGACTTTATTAAACATATTTGGTACTTAAGACAAACCATTTAGGCGTTATTTGACATTTGTGAAAAACCAGTTGTTCAGTTACAAGAAAAAAATCAAGTTATTGCTTTTTTGCCCGAAACTTAAAATTATAACTTTTTCTGTTTAGATGTGCCGTCTGCTTGGCTTGAAACTTGGAAAAGGCCACCAGATCTTGGTTTTAAACTACCTGGACCAAATCAGTTTATCACAACCAAATTCAATTTATTGCCAATCAAGTGTGTGGAATGTGAGTGTGCTGAAAACAACGCAAATGCTGTTGAAAATCAACCATATCCTCTTAAAATTTACAAGGATCAAGTATCTGAACTCTGGTTCCGTCAAGTAAGTGAATTACTTTCTTATTTATTTGAATATTTCTTTAAATAAGAGGAAGAGGCAAAGCTGTTCTCATGTTTTTGCCGATAAGATGACGTTAGAGGTCTTAAAAAGTTGGCCAAAAAGGCTAACTATTACGAAAATTTACTAACATATGGCAGGATGATAGGGTTATCATGTATTTGTTTGATTTTCGTTGATCTTTTAATAATGAATAGTTTATAAAAATTATTATATATCATTTATAACAGCATGAAAATACATAAAGTGATCTGATAATGCCGGCTTTTAGACAAGTCTGCCATCTTTTGCAAGAGTCCTGAACTATATGCTGTTAATTTTTAAATAAATACGAAATTTGTTTTTGACTTGGTCACCACTTTATTTAATTATTATAGGCTGGATATTAATGATTTTTACATTTTTAGATTAAAAAAAAAAAAAAATTAGAATTTTCATAATAGAACGCTTTTTGCATTTTCTATAAATATAAAATATTTTTTAATTAATCGTAATTAAAAAAATAAACATTCTATTATGTAAAATGCTCACGAATTTGTCATTGAAAAAAAAAAACTCATAAAAAAATACTTTAAAATATCTCAGTAGTTTCGGACTAAAGATTCAATGTGCCCTTCTGTACTTTTCTATTTCAGGATGCGAAATTTTATCTTCCAATAGCTATTTATAATTTCTATCTGATATCACCTTTAACTACACTCAGTCCTCAAAATGCTGCGATGCTTGATCTTATGGTGACAATCTTAAAGCAACAACTGATTGAGGAGGTATATCCTGCACTCGTTGCTCAACTTAGCTATTCACTTTTTTCAAGTGATAAAGGTTTAATTATCAAAGTGGAAGGCTTCAATCAAAATTTACAGGTATAGAAATATCAACATAGCTATTCTAACTTCAATTATTCATATATTTATAATTTTTTTTTCTTTTCTTATAGTTACTTTTAGAAAAACTTGTTCAATATATCGTACGATTTGAACACACGGTTGATGAAGCACTTTTTGCAGCTATGAAAAAAATGCAAATCAAGGGTTATTATAACTCCTTTCTAAAACCAGGAAAACTTAATAAGTGAGTAAAAAATTATTTATTTATACCATCATCGACGAAAAATAAACGTCAGAGATATAAATAGAAATAAAAAAAAAACATTTGGTTTTTTCTAAACCCCAAATTTTGTATATATTCGAAGTTGTAAGCTGTCTATTGTATTTAATGATAATGTTAATAACAATAAAAGAGAGGGATGAAAATAATTTTCCAGTAATCCCTAGAAGATCCTCTTTAAGCATAAAAAATTTCGTTTCAAAATTCGAACGGGAAATTAGTCAAACAGAACGTGGCAGTGGGACTTTAGCGAATTATATATGTTGAAAGATTACAAGCTTTATTTATATAATAAATACCTAATTAACTGACTATTTACTCTACAATGCTCTGTCGTTCAAATTTATACTCTCTAAGTAAACTGATGATGAGCATTATTTAAATAAATCCGATATCAGTTTTCAATTAACATAGAGACTCATCTCCGGGGTACTTACTTCCCCTCTTATTGTTTGTATGTATTCTATAGATTGAGAATCGTACAATTACCAAATTCTAGCTTGACCAAATTTTTCTGCTCTAAATAAATCATAGAGTAAGATTATTTTTTCGGTGATGATGGATTTTTTTTTTTTTTTTTGATAAACAGAATTAACAACCTTTCGTAGCGACTTGCGATTTTCAGTTTTACTCCAAGTCCATTGGAATGCCGTGGATAAACATCAGGCCGTCCAATCAGTTACACTGCCTCAACTTCGCGAGTTCGCGCGATCTTTTCTAAAAAAACTTTATATTCAAGCCTTAGTCCAGGGGAATGTGACACAACGACAAGCGTATACAGCTCTAAAGAATATGGTTGAAGTCATTCAGTGTTCTCCTCTTGACCCTTCCAATAGCCCGCCATTACTTTCGGTTTGTATTCTTCAATTTACTACTACTAGAGCTCTGAATAGATAGGTATTCGCAGCTGCCATTTTGGCTCCAAATGGCTTCAAAAACACATCAGAATCGGGTATATTCTGTTTTTCGGTCCCAATTATTTGCGAAAAAATCATTTTGTGGTCTTATAATTATTTTAAAGTTTCCAGATTGTAAAAAAACTCTTTCAAACGAACAAATTCAGACACCGAAAATTATAAGTATGAGGTGAAGTTCATAAATAATTATTTCTATTTTTTACGCTGAAAACATTCCCTACATTATTTTTTTAAAAACTAACGAGTTATTTAAAAAAATAAAAAATGTCGGGTTGTTCTGCTACCGATTGTAGCAATAGGTCAGGAAAAACGAAGATGTACAGATTTCCAAAAATTTAATAATTACCTTTCGTTTAAAAAATTTAAAATATAAAGTAGAAGTTAAAATTTTTGCTGGGACAAATCGTTGAGGTAATGGATATGGAGAAAATATACACCAGCGAGTTGCTTTCCACAATTAAAATAATTTATTCTGCAAATATTTCGGAATGCCTACGCAATCCATCTTCAGTGCGTCAAATTACACTTATGTGGAGCGTGTGTTAATGATAAAATGGAGGGAGGGAGAAGATGGATTGCGTAGGCATTCCGAAATATTTGCAGAATAAATTATTTTAATTGTGGAAAGAACTCGTGGTGTATATTTCTCCATATCCATTACCTCATTTAAAATATAATCCTAAATTCTAAAGCTCTACTAAATTTTCATTTGATTTACTAAAATTTTCAAACGCTTATGTTTTTGTGTACGTAAACAAAAAATGTGGTGATTTAATAACAATTCCTTGCACAATTGGAAAAAAATCATATAGGCCCTACTTTAATCGCAGAGAATATAATTTTGATATATTTATAAAAAAAAAAAAAAAAAAAAAAAAAAACAATCAGAATATGATACTTTTGATGGCGGCTGCAAAGACTTACTACTACATAGCATGTGCATTATCATATATATATTTATATATATTAGGGTGGCACTTATTTATCAAACTTAAAATTCTGAACGGTTCGCCCCCCCCCCCCCAGATCATTCAATTATCACATAAAAATGAGATTGCAATGGTAAAAGGCCTTAAATTAACCGTTTAAACTATGCTGAAATGCTGCTAATGAAGATTAGCATAAAGTGTACTTCAAACGATTTTCACGAAAGATTTTGGCACGGTTTAAACGCTTAATTTGCCGGCTTTTACCATTGAAATTTTCTTTTTTTGTGATAATTGAATGATCTGGGGGTAAAGCCGTTCAGAATTTTAAGTTTGGTAAATATATATATATAGACTATAATTCCTTTTTTTTTATCTGTTTAGCTGCGTGTTAACCAAATACCTCTAGGAGAGAAGTGTTTACGAATCCAATCCTTCAATTCTGCAGATAAAAATAGTATAGTAACAAATTATTACCAATCCGGGCCTGCGACTATCAAAACAAGTTGTATAGCAGAACTTATAACGGTATGATATAATAATTCATTTTAATGAAATTTAAATTTTTAATAATAATTATAATTTTATTAGATGTTAATGGAAGAACCAGTTTTTGATGTTCTGCGAACGAAAGAACAGCTTGGCTATCATGTTTATTGTACCATGCGAGACACCTTTGGTATTATTGGATTTACTGTGACAGTAAATACCAGAGCAGATAAATATTCCTGCGAATATATCGATAATCGTATTGAAGAGTTTCTTAAATCATTTTCAAAAAAATTAAGAAAAATGCCTGATTCTGAGTTAGCATCTACTAAAAAGGCTCTAAGTAAACTTAAAAATTGTATGGATCTTCATCTTAAAGAAGAAGTTTCGAGAAATTGGGGAGAAATTGTTGCTGGAGAATTTCTCTTTGATCGATTACAAAGAGAGGTAAAGTATTTATTATGTTTACTTTATTTTACCGATCATCTCCTCCCTCCACCCTCCCTCCTTCACTAAATATTATATAAGTTAAATTTTTTTTTTAATTGTTTTCATCTTGAACAAATCAATAGTGATGCGGAAAGTGACAAGGGACCTCTTATCGGCGAAGTAAAACTATCTGTGCGGGCATTTTAGTTTAATTAGGACAAAAATATCGATTTTTGGGATTCGATTGAATATGATTCTTCAATATTTCCTATACAGGTTTATTCGGAAATTTTAGCGATGAGAATTCGATAAATATTACAAAATAATCGATTTAGAAACCTTAAATAGTTTTTCATTGTGTTTAAATGCGTTTTTTTCAAAATCCCGATTTTTACATCTATAACTTTAAAAGGCTGTAACTTTTTTTAGTTTTTAAGATATCATGGTTTTGGTCTTAAAATGTTCAGGAAATTATCCTCTACAATAAAATATCAATAACTCAATTTGTGAAATTTCCGACAAGCGGTCCCTTTCCACTTTCCGCATGACAATAATAGAAAACAAACAAAACTGCTGCTCAACTAGTACATCTAGGATTCTTGCGTGGCATATAGGCCTATTTGAAATTCTTTTTGACTCCACCCGTCTCCTTCCCCCTCTCGACTACCACCATTATTCATGTCTAATGCAATTTAAATTTCAAAATTTTTCAGGTTGCATGTATTGACACAATAAAGTTGGGAGAAATCCGAAAATGGCTGGACAATCATATTGAAAGTGGTTCGAAGACTAATTTCCGGAAACTCTCAATACAAGTAAACATATTTCATTAATTTTCGTATATCTCAATCAAAACCATATATATTTGGAGTCGGGAGGAATAAAACCAGCGACTGAGTCGAACACCTTTACACTCTATTCTAGACAAACGTTTCGGCAACCATAACAGCCAACTTCAGTGCCAATGAAAGTTTCTTAAGGTGTCTTTAGGAAGCATCAGCCTGGAGCGTTCGGCAATAAAGTGTAAAGGTGTTTGACTCACTCGCTGGATTTAGTCCTCCCGACTCCAATCCCATATACTCAGCAACCAACCCAATTTACCATTTATAATTCAACCATTTGCATATTTTTAAATGGTGACGTGAAAAATATAATAAATTGAAATAAGTACCATTATTTGATGGACCAATTTCCAAATTATATGGCTCATCATAAAACAGAAAAACAAAAAAGACAATTTTGAAATCAGCTCAAAAAACACACCACTTAATTTTTTATTTAATCTTCTTTTTTATAGGTGGTTGGAAACGCAGACGCTACTACTGTTCAGCCTCCATTAATCAAGGATGAAAGTATGTTATTTATTGCATTATCCTTCAAAGGATTATTATCATTATCAATAGAGAGATTTTATTTCTTTCTAAAATTTTATGTTTATTCTCAAATATATAAAATATATTGTTTGTAGATGGCCGTAAGGAAAATGAGTTTTATTCTAAAGACCGTCGGCCAAAGATAAATAATTTTGCGTGTTATCTGTTTATTTGTAGATATTTCGATCCCAGGATTATTATTCCTGGAATATTATTCTACTTTGCCATATTGGATGGGAGAAATTGACGATTTACAAAACATCTGTTGCTTGTACTGAGGATGATTCCATCTCACTGGGATCGAAATATCTACAAATAAACAAATTATTTATTTTTGGCCTACAGTCCTTAGAATTAAATTCATATAAAATATAGTCTAGTGTTTTCATAATGAATTCTAGAAAAAGCACTAGAAATGATCATCAAAATCCTTTATTTGTCCACGGGAATTCTCGTTCATTTATTTATCTTTATTTATCCGCGGAATTTTTGAACTCGAAGTCAGAGTGATAGTTGGTTGATCTAGTGAAACTTAGCAGTGGCGGCTCGCTAGGGTAGGCAAGGTAGGCGACGCCTACCTTATAAATATACAGATGAAAAATATTTATCAATTTTATATTTATTAAGTTTAAAAATATTTAGTTTCATAAAATAATTACTATATTTATTAATTAATATATATGATTTTGCAAAAAAAAAAATTTGAAACACTTCAGAACCTCGTATTTATAAAGTAAAGGCGATATTTTTCTTTGCCTATTTACTGCCTGTACTCCACACTCCGCTGCCCACATTTCTAGACAGTCGCGCATGCGCACAGCAGTGATAGCTAGCGCTATAAGTCGAACGGTTAGGCGATGAACTAAGCAGCCTATGCCAAGCCGATGACAAGTGTTACCGTAGAGCGCAATTTCTCATGAAGATTTATTAGTTCAAATTTCGAAACAAGATAACTTCACAGATCAAATTATTGAATTATTTTCTAAATTAAAAGATAGGCGAATAGATTTAATTTACAAAAATAAATAAATACCCCTTTTTTCTTTCTTTTTTTCTATTTTTCGTAAGTAATATATATACCATATATATATATATGCGAAGACAAGTTTTCTCGGGTTAAGTCGCGTGGGGTGCTGAGATTTACTCGACGTTTCGGCTCTCCTTTTGGAGCCATTTTCAAGAGAGAAGGAAGTTAGGAGGTAATGGTGGAGGGGGGTTGTTTACGGGGTCGCAGTCTTCCTGGTCCCCAGGTCAATTTGGTGGATGACTCAGAGGCGTGGATTGGTCTCTGAGAACTGGAGGAAGGTTGGGTGTGTGTAATTGTGTTCGGTTTAGGTTGACTACGGGGCCTCAATCTGCCTACTCCCCAAGTCGGTGTGTTGGTGGTGTGTTTGGTGGATGCCTCAGAGGTCTGGGTTTGTCTCTGAGGAATGGACAGTGGTTGGTTCTGTGTAATCGGGTTTGTGTTTGGTTTGGGTTGACTTTGGGGCCTCAATCTGCCTACTCCCCAAGTCGGGGTGTTAGCTCTTGGTTCCCGGGGTCTCAACCTGCCTACTCCCCAGGCCGAGAGTAACTGACTGCGAGCCGGAGGTGCAGGTCCTTTTATACCTGTTGCCGGGCATGTGGGCGTGGCTTTGAGAGTCACGTGGCTGTCTCTGATTGGCTGGGCCCCCCCCCCACGCGACTTAACCCGAGAAAACTTGTCTTCGCATACATCCGGTCGCGGAAACCTTCAAGAACATATATATATATATATTTGTCGCCTACCCAGTTGTCTCGGTCACGAGCCGCCACTGAAACTTAGTAGGTCCTACGCCTATACCCCAAATGTTAAGCATGAAGGAACCAAACGTAATTACGACCGAAATTGAGATAATACCGCATCTTGAATCTCTCTCTAATTTCATTATAAATTTATATTTTCCCTTATTATTATTGTATACTAATTCACTTTTCTTTTTCTTTTAGTCACTGCATCGAATATTTTTGATATGAACTTAATTCAAGGGAAGAACACAATTGAAGATATTATGGAATTTAAAAAATCCCTGTTCGTTTATCCCGTTAACAGGCTTGTATTTGGAACTAATAAAAGTTAGACCATTGAAATTAAACAATTTAATAATTTTTTTCTAAAAAGAGGATAATCTTTCCTCAAAATTTTACAATCCTTCTGAAGATTTTGCAACTTACAAGTTAGAGCTCAAATATCCCGTTTGTTTAATATAATGGGATGTCACGTGCCTTTTTATTTATTTTTAAAAAATATTTAAAAAATAATTTTAAGTATCGGTATATTAGGTGAATTCAGTTTGTTTTTATTATTTATTAACAAAATCAATCGGTTTCAGAAGAGTGTGTTAAACATTGTGAATATACATATATATTTTTGTAGCTAAGATGCATAACTGCCTTTATCCAAAAATTTCGAAATTAAATTAGAGTTCGTGTCCTATTAATTCATTGTCGGGAATCTGAATTTATTTTCATTCTAATCTGTATATTTGCCATAAAAAAACATAGAGTGAAATATGCATTTGTTTGCAAAACTTTCTTCCCCTATGTAAGCATATTGAATTCAGTTGATTTGGTTTCAAACAAGGGCGGATCCAGAGGTGTTTCTGGGGGGGGGGGTAATCTGGTGACTCGTCGCACAGCACACTATTTTTTTTTAATTTCGGTAATTTAAAAGCGCATTCTGTACTTGTTTGCCAGAATATAAATACACATCAAATTTTTAAGTATTAATTTTAAAAATTTTACATTAAAAATAAATTTTTTTGCGAAAAAAAGGTATTTTTTTAGAATCTTGGGGGGGGGGGTAATTACCCCCCCCCCTTGTATCCGCCCTTGGTTTCAAAACCAACTTTATCCAATTAATATTTAGCATTGGATTCTTATAATAATAGTAATAATAATTTAATAAAAAGTATTTTTATTATTAATCGAATTTTTTCACTTTAATAATTTTTTAGTATTTTGTATGATTTTGAAATTTTTTTATTTTGCTCTATTTCCTGATTTCCTGATCAAACTGGGCCATCTCGATGTTGATGCGTTTCAAAACTCTCTTTCTCCTAAGTGGTCTGTTGCCTATGTATAAAGTTGATCTGCAAAAGTCTCCTTGTCCAAAACATTTTATTTATTTATACATACATCCTAATGAAACTTGCCCAAATTACTTGCTTTAAGGTGCGGGTTTCGGGGTGCTAATTTTGGGACTTTCCAGCTGCCACAATTTTGAAGCTATCGACCTCAAATTTTTTTTTTAAATTAAAGCTATTTAAAATATCTACAAATAATAGAAGCCCTTTTTTTCATTTTTGAAAAAAAAAAATTTTTTTTATATTTATCATCTTTTAAAAAAAAAAATTTTTTAAAAAAAGAGCTATTTATTTGTGGTTAAATTAAATTTGTATTTTTTTTTTTAAAAATAATTTTTTTTTTTTCCTTAATTTAATTAATAGGTAAGTATTAAATAAAAAGAAAAAAGTAATTGAATTTAATAAAAGGAAAACCACACCCCCCCCCCCCCCCCCCCCCCCCCTCTTCCTTTTCTTGGTTTTTTGCACCCCCCCCCCACCCACCAACCCCCCCCCCGTGTGGAGTAGTAGGTAGTGGGCCCCCCCCCTCCCACAAATAGCGACGGGTTCGGACCCAGGCAGTCCGATGATTTTATTTAAGCCATTTGGATACCAGATGGCTTAAATAGAAATGCCTGAACCCACAATATATATATATTAATTACAACGGTTATCGTCTTAAGTCTTAAATGGCCTGAGTTGCCGAAAAGACTGTGTGAATGTGAGTGTGAGTGAGGAAGAAAAAAGTGTGAATGTTTAAAAAAAAAAAACCATGAACAGCCCAAAAATATTTTTGCCCTTTTTTTTTATTGCAAAAATGAAATGGTTTTTTCGATTTACCAAAACAAGTGCTTGGTGGATAAGGATAGTTTTGCATCTTAGCTCCACATTTGTCGATTTTTTCTATATTTATTATTCATGTTATGAGGAAAAAATATGGACTAATTTGAAGGATTCTCCACTTCTCGGATAGCATGGGCATTACTGAGTTTAGCGCCAGTGTTGCTTTTGAGGCCTTTTATTGACATAAAAATCTCCCTATCACAAGGATAGAGTGATGGAGACGGTAATGCGAGGATAAAATGATTTGCTGAACTTGAGTCTAGCAATGCATCTTACTCAAGAAGCCTAATCTCCTACCTTGATTTGAAAAGATTTCTCTCCAGATGTTTATGTATTTTTGACCTCCCCCCCTGAAAAATCTCTTGGCTACGGGGCGTAACGAAGAGACTGCTTGCCCAAAATTATTTGTTAGTGACAATAACTTACAACTTTTCTATTTTTATTACAATATAATATTATAAAAATAAATAACTATCGATTTTGATTTTGGATATAACATTTATTTATAAAAATAATTTGAAATTTTCAACATTTTCTTTTCGAGTATAATACAAGTTTTAGGGAAAAGTTTTTTTTTTTTGTTAATTTATACAAAATTTATAATATTTGGTATTTTATATTCCTAAATATACTACTAGTATGAAAAATATGTACAATAATAAATATATATAATTTAAATATACATTCTTATATCAAAATGAAATATATATATATAAGTTATATATAGTAAATTAAAATGATACTGTCTTTGGAATGTGAAGAATTTTTTTAATATAAATCTATCAATACTGTTACTTAAAAGTCTCTTTGTTTATTTTCCCCTTTTCTATTTATTCTAAACGACTAGGACAATAAATTTATCTTTAAATTTGGAAAATAATACATTTGATTATAGTACACAATAAGTAATACTGGAGTCATTCTGTGAAGGCTTACAGCTTAGGGAAATAGGGAAGCTGTTGGAGGGCAGGTGAACCCCATTTTTGGAAGGATTTTAATTCTAATTAGCGGGGAAGATTGACTTGAGAAGTTTTGGCGGGATTGATCATCACTGTATTGGATTTAACTGAATGACTCGAGTATAATTATATTTTTTCATATTAATATTTACAAAAAATACATTGAAAATATGACATTTTTAATTCATGTTAAAAATTTGAGTTTATATTCTGATAAAATATATTAATACAAATTTTTTATTTTGAGATTTAAGAAGAAAAAAAATATACTGTAAATTCATACTCCCTCGGTTTGGAAATATATACATTTGGCGATTTTTGTTGTCCGGAATTATGATATACTTTTGCAAAAAAAAATAAAATAAAACTAAAATTTAACAGACAGCGAGATAAGTTTGTGTTTGATTGGGCACAAATTGCGCCCCCTGGAGTCGAACCAGGACCTCCACGCTTTCGCGGCGGGCGGACTTCCTTTATCCTAGGTCGCCGGCCCCATCTCGCAAATTTTTTATCTTAAACGATATATTGACTGGCTTATTTACAGTCTATTTGAGCGCTGTTTGAAAAAAATCCCATCTCTTTTCAAACAAAGCTCTTCCTAGCTAATACAAATTATATTAAATACATTTTTGTAACAAAATATAATTAAATACAAATAAATTTATTGCACTGTTTTGTAACCTGTCCCTCCCTAAACTGTTCTCTTTCATGCCCTGTAATAATTTTTCTAGGATACCATAATGTTGTTCTTTGGTCAATTGTTTATATTGAATATTGCCACGTGTTTTCGATAATCTAACATTTTTTTTGAAATGTATACCATATATCCGGACGGAGGGAGTATTTCATGTTAATATGAAGAAAATACTCGATGATAATTTGCAAAATGAGTTTGTGTTTGGACATATTTGTGACCCATCTTGCCATTTATCTTATGCTTATATTAACTGGTTCCTTACAGTCTATAGGACCTTGTTTGACTATTTTAAACAAAGTTCTATATAGACCCCAAAATCTATTCTCAAAACAAATTTCTTTAGAGATCAATTTATTTCATTAAAATCATAAATGGCGATTCAAGGATAATTAATATTAAAACATTTATGAATGCTTGAGAAGCATATACATCAACGAATTCCTAATATTATTCTATTCTATTTAAAACAAAATTAAGGTCTTGAAATTATTTGCCCTTTCTGCTCGTATAATTCAAGATGTCCTCTTATAAAGGAGTTTCAGTCATAGAATGATTAATAATTAATTCTTTCCCAGGAATGTATTTCAAAATTCAATTTATATTTGCGATTAGCCAGGGAGATAAAGCAGTTAAGCTTATAATCCTGAGTTGAAGACAACTCGAGTTCAAATCCATCTCATGGCAAAAAATTATCCAACTCTTTTGAGAAGCCTCCTCGTGAGGAAGGAAACGGGAACCCACCTCATTGAAAGTTCCCTCTCAGAGTAACCGCAACGTGTCAGGACTGACAATAATGGCCTAAGAGATTTGCTACAAATTTTGATAAAAAATATTTGATTTTTGAATATTAAATATATTTTAATAAAATAATTGAAAGATTCGACTTACTTTTGAAGTCAAAAATTATTCAAAATAGCGCAAAACGAAAACTACTTTTAGATAATCTAAAAACAAAATTTAAAAATTTCTAGATTGCAGTTCGTTGAATGCGCTTTCAACATGTCTTGATAATTAATAATAAAATGTGGTCTTTTTTTTGTAAAAATTTTTCTTTTCCCCCAGAACGCTACTTCTTATTTCAAGTAGCTGCCCATTTATAATCATTTGGTGGTCTCCAGGTTGTGTTTATTTTACAAGAGCGATTATGTAAATATTATATATACCCCACGGATACGAATATTATCCTTGGAATTGCCATTTTAAATAAAATTTTGTTTTTCCCTCTTTGAAATTAAGACCAGTCAAACTTAGTCATGTTGTTTATCTCATTTAAACTGGAAGCAATCTGATTAGATGTGGTTGTGGTGACTGGGGCTGACGGAATGTTCCTCGCCGACGAGTGATCCTCCCAGACTTGATGTGTGTCCTCCTAAAATGCCTCCTCCACCTCGAGGGCTGATCTCAGGGATTGCACTTGGCCTTTGATTCGAGGCCACGCATCCCTTATGGATGCTCCCAATTCTCATACAACTCCATAATCGTAAAAGACTAGCTCTGAACGGCGCGCTTAAGAATCCATATAATAACGGATTTACGACGGTATTAAGCAGGGCGATAAGAAGAGCCCAGAAAAAATGACAGCTGCGCAGGAAGAAGTTCTCATTTCCTTCAGATGTACTTCTTTGGCCATCTATGTAGATTAGCAACATGATGACGCTGAAATCAGAAAAATAAAGAATATTTACAAAACTGTGTTAAGGAATTATGATCAGTTTGAAATAAAACGTCATGTACTATATTTTTTTTCCATACTTTAAAAAGGTATTTATATATATTCATATATAGGTAAGAGAAGTAAAAACTGGACTAAGTCAAGAAATGAGATTTGAGGTAAAAAATCTGGTGTGACTGGCGCACAGCACATAACTTTCTCTTACCCTTCGTGTTTGTCACACCGGATTTTTCGTGTCGAGATATATTTAGTTTCCCATAGCACCTAAGTTCCAAATTTGACCACGCAATTCATAAATGGCGCTGAGCCAAGATTGCTTCCACATCAGTAAAGTGTACTTCAAACAATTTTCACGAAAAATTTCACTGATATACATTTTAAAGAGCATCTAAAAAATAGTTGATTTTTGAAATTTAATCAAAATAGTTAAAACGAATTATGAGGAAACCGAAAAAAACTGAAAAAGTACATCAGTAAAGTACTAGTACTTTTTGGCCGATTTTGTTTAAAAGCTTATTTTCACGCTCCAGGAGGGTATAAAACTTAAATATAAAATTTCAACCTCCTAGCTCTTTTCGTTCCTGAGATATTTTGTTCACAGACAGACAGACGAAAATGCGGGGACCACTTTTTTGGACTCGGGGGGACCTCTATCAGAATCTCGACATCGAATTTTTGACATGATCGCACTACTTTCTCTCTCTATATATTTCAGATATAGGGTAAGAGAAAGTAAAAAATAATTGAATATACAATTCATAAAAAAATGTCAAATGAAATATTTGGAATAATTATACAATAGGAAAAAAAATAAATAATAAATCCAAGAAGGTTTTAAGATGTGTGCTAATAAATGTAAGTCAACCAAATTATATTTATTTGAATATGAATGACGTCTATCAAACAAAAAAAATTGACTTGCTTTCTCAATCTAAATATCATTTATTACTCCTTAAATGATTTTTTTTTGACGTCCTTAAGAGAGTACGTCGAAGGAAGGACCATCAACAAACAAATAAATGCGTTTTAGATGGTAATTAGAAACCATCATCACCTAACAAGTAAACATGTTAGGCATATAAAAGTTTTATATTAACCAAATGAGATTAATGTTTTTTATTCACGCTTATTATCATTAATATTCTATAAAATACTATAAGAGCAAATAAATATTTATTAAAAAAGACCTTAGCTGCATCTCTCATTTCTACCCTCTTATTAATATAACATCTCAGTTATAAGTTATTTTTGTAATATTTGGATTGAAAATTTAATTTTTTTTTTGGCCCGTATTAATTAATATATACGCCCGGGACCCGGTAAGCCGACTTGAACCAAAGACCTCATTTGTTTCCAGCCAATTAGACATGATGAGATCTAATTTTTCCACTGTTTGTCTCAAAAATTATATACCTGATGGGTAGCCACATGAGGAGAACGACGACGACGTTGAGCAAGAGGATGCGTACCACACGCAGATGTTTATGCATTCGTGCATCCTCTCCAGTGGAGATGCTCACGGCATGGGATGTCTTCCTAGCCCATCCAGCCACTACGGAACTGACGTAGCTGAGTTCGCTGTCCCGGCGTTTGCCCGGAAGCCGTGGTGCTGTCGTCGTTGTCGTCCCTGTGGATATCGGCGCTGGAGCAGAATTCGCCAATGAGCCTCGGGTTGCAAGGAGTTTACGAAATATCGCCCAGTAGTGGTAGACCAGCAATCTAAAAATAAATTAACATTTGTCACAAAATTACATTATATAACGATACATTCTTATGCAAGTTGAAAAAAGAGATTAATATTCTTAACTCGGGCAGTTCGTAGGCTCTCCACATGTTGGATTTTGCGGCCTAGATTCTTTGATTTGAGTCTACATTCAGTAATAAGAATTAAATTCCAATCGCGCCTGTAGGTAGGCAATCCCTAATACGACGTGTATTCATATTGGTGGAATTAAAGGGGCAAAAGAATAAATTTTTTATCCAATTTTATTTAACATTCAATTAAATTGCAATAATTTAACCTATTTTTTGGGTCCAGAAGTCACATCATTAAATGAAAACAAATTACAATTACAGGCGGATATTTACAGACACGAAATCACCTCGTGGAGGGGCTTTTTTTCGTTCTTTAATTACAAGCTGGGTAAGAATAAATATTTTCTACTTAACGATTTGATTGTATAGAATACAAGACAATCAACGCATCGTTATTTTCTAAGATGATCTCAGCTGTCGGGTAATAAAAAAGATGTTTATATTATTCATCAATTTCATTGAATTGATACGATTTAGTGAGAAAGGAGTAGTTCCGCTACCGTATTCATTCTCTTCTATCAAATTCTAAATATTTTGGTCTATTATTAAAAAATCTGGTGTGACTGGCGCACAGCACACAACTTTCTCTTACCTTCGGTAATCGAAAGTTGTGTACTGTGCTTGTCTCACCAGATTTTTTGTGTCGACATGTATTTAGTTTCCGACAGTACGGTACATTCGATTTTCAAGATGTAAAATTTATAAGTATGGCAAAATATTTATATTTTGTTACCATAGCAACCATAGGAGAAATTCCTATCTTTCCTATGAAGAACAAGAGTAAAGTGGTCTTCAGAAGATTTCAATCACAAAATGAGAATATACATTTTATAGAGAATCTAAAAAATAATTGATTTTTGAATTTTAAAAAAAATCGTTGGAGCAAATTTTGAGAAAATCGAAAAAAACTGAAAAAGTGCATCAGAAAAGTACTAGTACTCTTTGGCTGATTTTGTTCAAAAGCTTCGTGTCACGTCCCATGGGGGTGCCTAACTTGAATATAAAATTTCAACTTCCCAGCTCTTTTTGTTCTTGAGATATTTTGTTCACAGACACACAGACAGACCATGTCGCGAAAACCACTTTTTTGGATTCAGGGGACCTCAAAACGTGAAGATCCATCAAAATCTCGACATCGAATTTTTTGACATGAAACCAATACTTTCTCTCTCTATATATTAACATATATAGAGGTACGAGAAAGTAAAAAGCAATATTATGAGAAAACGTGTATATGCAAGTACAGAAAAAATTTATTCATTTGTAGTCTAGGAAGTTTACACGTGGTGTTTAAAATGAAACAAAGATTTTGTTGAATTTCGAAGTAAACAGAATAATCTTTAAGGTTCCTGCAATGGTATCTTAAGACAGGGGTCGGCAGCCTTTTTGGGACGGCGGGCCATTTTCAAAATAAAATTTTTTATGCGGGCCGCACATTCAAAAATGCAACAACAAAACAAAATAAAATTCTTTTTAATATTTCCAGAGCTTGAAAGAGAGAATGGTTTTTGCTTTTATTTTTCTCGTTGTTTGAAAGCCAAGTATCTTATTTTTCTTGATTTTGGAGAGGCCTGAATAGTCTAAAAAAAAAAAATCAGACTAAGTTCACCTTTGGCGGACCTCGCAAAAAGTTGCAAAGGGCCGCAGGTTGCCGACCCCTGGTTTAAGAGATCGGATTCAGATTCAGATTTTACTATCAAGGCTCTAGTTTAGGTCCTTTCATTAGGTCCTATATACATTTAAAAAATTAAATAAAGTTTGAAAGATTTATTAAAAATTAATAGTGTTAAAAATGTTAATTTTTTTCAATAAAACTTATAACGTAGTGTTTTTAATTTAATTTTTTTTTTTATATATTTTCATCAATTATTTATTGTCAATTATTTATTTGTATTTTGTCTTTAATTTTTCTTAAATAGATACACTAACTAATCAGCAAAATTAGAAAGGTGTTTTAGTTTTATTTATTTTTTCTATTAGCTATTGTGTGCTTAATAAGTATAATAATTTTTAAAAGGAGATGAATACTAATTAGGATTCATTAAAAGAAAATTGGAACAGCTAGGTCCAAACTAAGCTGTTTATTAGAAGAATTAAGGAATTATTAGGTCAATGGGGACCTCAAAAAAAAGCAAGGAAAAAATTAGTAATGAAGGTACGACTGTCACCATTAACCTTTTGACGATTTGAAACTGGACAAGGTCAATTAATCAATATATTATAAGGGTTGCCTATCTCTTGTTTTTAAGGCGACCTATTCAATTGTTCTAGTGGGTTTGGTGTTTAAGTGTAATTTGAAATTAGTGTGCTGGTTATACAGTTCAGTGGTTAAAAACATGAGCGATCCCTCTCTTCTAATTTTAAAATTATTTTTTTTTAATAGTAAAAAAAAAAATATTTACATATAAAAAAGATTTTACTAAAACTCTTGCATTTAAGAGGACCCCCTCGGGGTTCTTTATAGGCCTATTCTTAAAATTGCGACTTACCCCATCGGCAGAAAACAGGCGAAGATAAGAACAGGCGCAGTGAAGCACGCTGAGAGATTGACGCTATCAGATCTTGGAAAAACGAGAGTACAGATGACGTGGCCTCCTTCAACGGTCTGCTGATGGAACCAAAAGGCAACAGGAAGAAAGAGCAACGAGGCCAGGACCCAAGTACCAATACTGAGGCCAATAGCCCTTAATGGGGTGAGCGACGACCGGTAAGGGGGTACCACAATACATCGGTACCGGTCCATGGCGATGATTGTCAACGTCCAAAGGAGCACCGAACCGCACACAAACTAGAACAAACACAACCGCATTGAGATGATTAGCAGCCGGATATATCCATCACAATACTAAATTATATATCTCCAAGTCAATTAAGTTACCCTCCGCTCCGGTTTAATTTATTGGATTATTGGGATGGCGAATGAAGAGACTATCAAGATGAGAATCAATGTCAAGAAATGGGATAAGAGATGAGCATTCACACGAGTACCTTTTATTTTTTATCACAAGAGTAGCTAGAAATAAATTTAAAAAATTAATATGATCATTTTTAAAGAAACAAAAAGAATTTTGCACCTGGACGTATTGTTATGTCAAAGCTTCAAACGGGTGAAATTTCCAAATCTTGAATTAAAATTTAACAGCTGGTGTTCACGTTATAAATAAATACACGGACGATCATCATAAAAGAAGGGGAAGTTTAAAAAAATTTCATTGAATTCTACTTTTTTTTATCTTTATTTTTATTACATTATGTAAATTTACATTATATAATAGTACAAAAAATGTACGACAAAAAGCTGAAATTAATTTTCTCTTCTCTATGTATAGCCTGTAATAGCGGGCTGTCCGTCCGTCTGTTCACTAACTTCCCGTTAGAATTTTGGGTGCCTAGAGGGTCCCTCCTCAAACTAGGACATCCTCCCTAGCAAGGAAAAGGTTGGATAAAACAATCCGGGTGGAACGAGAAATAAGGATTAGTTCGCTAGCTAGAAACGAAAGCAGGAGGAGGAGTTAGAGATAGGATTTAACGTAACTTCACGAGGTGCCGGTAGATGGCTACGGCCCGGGTCGGGCTTGCGGTGTGTGTCTCCGTACTCCAAAAGCACCTTGGGTAAATAAACGGAGATCCCGATAGAAATTTCAAATAATAATAATGTAAGAATTTTGTTTGAAGATGGCCGTAGGGATGATCAATTTTATTATAAGGACATCGGCCAAAAATAAATACTTTTGCGTATTATCTGTTTTATTTGTAGATAAATTGGAATACGCAAAAGTATTTATTTTTGGCCGATGTCCTTATAATAAAATTGAATGTAAGAATTTTTATAAAAAATGTAATGAAGTAATCTTAAATCTTAATTTTTTTTTCCTTAGAAGGGACTCGGTTTGGATCAAGACAGACAGACGCACACTCCGCCTAAATATAAATATATATAAATACCTGGTATATAGATTTTTTAAATATAAGAGATTGATATTTTTGAATAAGACAGATATGTATTTTTATTGCCTGAAACGGTTTGACTGAAAGATTGCAGGACTTGATTAAGAAAAGGTGAGGGTCCGCCGCAGGCTGGAGGGAGATCCGAGGGGAGGGGGCGAACCTCCCTAGCTAGACGCGAAGCCTTCAGAAGGCAGGCAGACCAGCTAGTTATTATTAATGTATTATTCTTTTTACTTAATTTTTCTTTCTTTGTTGAAAAAAAATAGTAAATCCATAAATGTATTTTAGGTTGATAAAAGAATACGTTTTCATTTTTCTGACTCACGAAGGTATTTTTACGACTAGTGTTATTATTTTAAAAGTTCCTTTTGCGAAGGGCGAATGAACGGAAGGGATATTCTTTAAATTAATTATTGATTAAATGATTATTTAAAGGCAAAGGAAATAAAATCTCCCTCTGCAACTTCTCATAAATAATATCAGGTACGTCGAGAGGATTTCAGTTTCTCTCCTTCATCCTCTGGAATTCAATCTCACCCTGTCTAATGTTTTGAATGTGAAGAGCCCTTCCTTCTCAATCCATTCGATTCGGATTGTATTCTGGTTCTTGTGCATTATGGGTGGGGGAATTTCTTAATATAACTCTGTTATATTTATGTCAAGAAATTTTTATGGTTACATTACATAAACATAAGGCAGATGAAAAAGTACCCAATAAAAAGGATATACAAATCCATTATTATATTTATATACAGTATTATAGGTGTGTTTATCCCCCTCGGGTTGTCTTGGGAATTTGGATTGAAATTTATACCTAGTAAGGAAATGGTGATCGATGGAAAATCCTTTTTCCTGGCCAACCGGAAAAGACTGATGTCATTTTGTAATTTTTCCTGAAAATACGCTCCCGGTAGCATACACAATTACATAATTTAAGATATAGTAGAATGTACAGTCAGCTCCACTATTAACTGCCAGGGGAGAAGCTTATGTCTGTAGTACCATTTTCAAATAAATAGCCTAATGAATGAGAAATAAAAATGCTGGAGGTACTTTCAGGCCAAATTTTAATACCACTATACAGCCGACGTTTCGGGGGACTCAACGCCTCCCTTCATCAGGACTAATGTGGTTTTAAACAATGAACCCTCAACGGTTTAGTCATAAGAAAATGAGTCGATAGTCCAATTTCGCCTGCTGGTAAAAAGAAAGGCATTCGAGGCGAGTTCTCATTATAATCATCAATTGTCATAAATAGCCTAATTTTTTTTGTTTTATTTTGTTTTGCTGCTGTTGGTCAGAGATTATCTCGCCATATAATATTCTCTTTTAATAAAATTGAAGACGAAAGCAACTTTTGGCACAATACTTTCGGCAGCAAAATATTTTGGTTGCATAAATTCAAAGTTCAAATCTCTCTTCAGACCTCAGACAGAAAATCCTTTCGGAAGGAGGGGGGGGGGGGTGATTTGGGTGGTCTGAACGATTATCCCTTTCTCCAAATTTTAAAGAATTGAAAATATTTTTTATAATTTCTATATATAATATTTATTTTCCATTATATATTTATTTATTTTGAGATGACGAGAGGAGTGGGGAGAAGTTTGTAATATTTCAGAAAAGTTATTTCTATAAAATTTACTCTAAATTGAATTCAAGGGCGGATCCAGAGGAGTTTTCGGGAGGGGGTAATCTGGTGTGACTAGTCGCACAGCATACAACTTTCTCTTACTTTAAAGTTTGAAGGAGATATATAGCTAAATGTTGATATTCAAATAAGCAGAAAAAATAAGCAAAGCAGCTAGTTATATTTCAATTTATTATCAAACCAGGGCCGACGTTCACTCTCTGTCCATGGCATAGGCGTAGCCAGAAATTTTCGATGGGGGGGGGGGGGGGGGTTCAGGATGATTTCTCCCCCTTCCCCCCCCCCGACTAATAGGGCAGTATAAGGCGTCTAATGAAATATATGACTAGTCAATCCGCCCTCCTGGACCCCCTTCGGATTGGCTCGGGCCCGCCCCTTTCTTAATTAAGTGCCCCAATTTTTCATTTATCTCGTTTCAGGCAATAAAAAATGCAACCCTCACATCTTAAAGAATTTTATATATCTATCTATATCTTATCTATATCTATATATAATAATTGCGGAGTTTCTGTCTGTTTCTCTTGATCCGAGTTCTTTCTCAGTTCTCTTTAAGAAAAAAAAATAAAAAATTTAATTATATAATAATTTTTATTATTTTTCATTTGAGGGATTTAATCAATTTTAGCAGGCTTTAATTTTTTATAAAGCAAGACAAAAATCAATTCTTTTCAATAGGAAAATTCTGAATTTTCTTGAATTTTTTGCGTTTCCTTTAATAAAATTATTTTATTTTATTTTTTTTTTTTTAAACTAGAGAAAATTATTATATTTTTTTACTTTCTCTTACCCTATATATGAAATATATAGAGAGAGAAAGTATTGTTTGTATTATAGAGCTTAAATATCTAGTCATGGCTTGGGTCCAATGGGGGGGGGTTTGAACCCCCCAAATCCCCCCCCCGTGGCTACGCCTATGGTCCATGGTGTGCTAAAATTGAAATTTTTGGACATGAACACGATTGAGCCACTTACAATTGTGTATGCCCAATATAACTTGGCGAGGATTATATATATTTTTAGACATTAACCTGGCCCTGAAAATGGTCCAATATGCGACCGAAACGTCGGCCCTGGTTTGATAATAAATTGAAATATAACGAGCTGCTTTGCTCATTTTTTCTACCTATTTGAATAATTTAATAAATTTAACCAGAATATATATACAAATCAAATATTTAAGTATTAATTTTTAAAATTTTATAAGTTATTAAAAATAACATTTAATTTCCAAAAAAAATATTTTTCTCAATCCCCCCCCCCCTTGTATCTTTCAATTTTTACAAACGCGGGCCTTGGTGTAGTGGTTAGCTTACTGACCATTTATACCAAGTGTCGCGGGTTGGCATCCTGTCTCATGCGACAATTTATTTCAATTGAATTGGCTACCAATCTAATTGAAATAAATAGAGATGGGGTCTAAATGGCCTTCGATGCCGAAAAAAACCTTAATGAAAAAAATTTTTTACTAACAACAGATTTACAAATAAGATTTTTTTTTTTATAAATTACCTCAAAATCGCGAATATATAAGCCTTAATATAAATAGGAATCGATTTATTTAAAATTTAAAATTCCCTCTGATTTATAATGAAAATATTGTGGTGGCACCGACATCGTTTCTTAAATATTCTTTCCCCAAATAAGAGCTGGAGAATAACTTCATTAACTTTGAGGGAATTAAATAAAAATTCAGAAAGAGAAGGGAGACATTTCACTAATAAGGGGATTCCCATTTGCTTTCCCTATTTAAAATCATAAATTATGAACAAAATAGCCAATTAAGTATGGAGATAATTTATTGACTTTTCATGAATCTTTTGCAACACGGGATGGTAATATTCTAATATATGTTCATGGTTGATTAATCGGAAGGAGTAAAGCGTTAAATGGCCAGGTGGAGGGGGGAGAAAAAAAAGCGAAAGGGCAGCAGGAAGGAACTCACCCTAAAACCGGATGATAGCATCTGGCACGTGGTAATATGCAGGAGGGCCCATTACCTTTTACTATGAGGAAGCCCTTACAAGGGTGGCTATGGCTAATAGTAGAGCATAGAGGGGCATAGGACAGCTGCCACCCTTTGGCTGGGGTCCGCGACGACGACATCATCATATGAATACAGTAATGAAAGGGTGGAAGCTTTTCATTTGCGGTGGGTCTTTGCCACGTGACCTCACACACACACACACACACACAGACTAAATATATATACTCTTTCACTAACACAAGTCATTTTTTTTACTTAGAAAAAATTTGATCTTTTTATTTATAAGAGAGTGAGGAAGTGACGTCGATGGTTTTGTCACTCATTTTAGAAATTAAAACAGGTAATCGATTAAAATGATTGGAGTTTAATTATATTTGGATAAATTTTGTGAAATGACAACTTTTAAGTGAAATATGAGACGTTTGAGTTCTCGACGCATTGCATTGTGTTATTTGTTGGGCGAGATGGGAGATTTTTCAATTTTTCAACTTCTCTTAACCCGCTCAGTTCCAGACCCTAAAGTGACAAATGGTGATTGGGTCCAATTTCATTAATTATATGGAGCATAAAATTATTTATTTTGACATTTAGAGGTTGGAGGAGGCAGAATTTATGAAATTGTCTTTAACCTTTAGTCCTTTAAGGAATAAATATGTCCATCTGTGCATTTATTTAAATTTGGGGCTCCTCTCTGAATTGGACGATGTTATGCATAAAGGAACCAAGCGTCATTATGATCGAAATTGAGATAAGACCGACATCTTGTAGGGAAAAAGAAGAACTAGCTCTTTATTTAAATCACAATATTATTACTCTGTGCTTTTTTTTTGTATAAAACAAGAAAAAATGTCATTACCATTGGTTTTGTTTACAAGTGTGCAAATGAAATGCCCCTATCTCAGATTCAGGTTAACGGAGCTTGGTTCCTTCATGCATAACCTCGTCCAATTACAGATCTTATATGCTCTTGATAAAGGGACTATGAGGACGATTAAAAAATTACTTTTTTTTATCTGATAGATACGAGAGCGATTCCGCCGCTTGGTATTTGGAAATAGGAATACAGTAGTCAAAGAAACGGTATTGATACGATAAGTTGACTGATCACTCCTTAAGGATTGTTTTTATTCAGATATTCACTGATGATTTTTAAAAATTGTTTTTCTTGCAATATTGTTAGATATTTTAAAAGAGGTCCGCGTAATTATAAAAGCAAGTCGAGTATTATTTTAGCGGTGACATTATGACATACAAATGCAGAAGAGGAGGAGCTGCTACATGTCTTAACGTGATAACCTTGAATTCCTTCAGACATCAAGTCAAATTCTATTCTATGCAGTTGTAGATAAAATTTTAATGCATATTTAATGAAATTGAAGAAATTAGTTGCGTCTCAAGTTTCTCCGTCTTATATTAGAATGTAAAGTTAAATAAACATAGTTAGAAATATCTTCTTGGATGGAAATTATCTTTGACATTTGATGCATATGTTTAAAATCAAATTATATGGACCCTGTTATGCATTAGTGTGTCAAGCGCCAAAAAATTAAAAATTGAGTCAAGCACGGAATATTGTGCTATAATTAATAGTATTTTTTTTTTATGAAATATGTCCTAAAAAAATTTATATTTAATGTTACTTGCACAATTGATAAAAAATTGACAAAAAATATTTAAAAAAAAAAAAAAAAGATATATAATCTAAAACAAAACAATTTAAATGAGAAAAACGAATGTTAATTTTCTCGAATCTCGGTACCTGGCGCTTGACACACTAATGCGTAACAGGGTCCTTATATATTAGCCTATTCAGAGAAGTTTTTTTTGGCATCGGAGGCCATTTAGATCCCATTCCTATTTATTTCAACCACTGACCTCAAGCACAAACGCTAAGAACCTTATGCTCCAAATGAAATAAATAGAGAAATGGCCTCAGATGCCAAAAAGAGAAATTTAAATGCTCTCTGCGAAATAGGCTTATTGGGGAAAGGGTTTAAAAATTCAAGACAAATAATGGAAAAATTTGGTGAATAATATAAAAAAAAAGGGTTAGGGATCCAAATGAATAATTGAGACAAGACACTCAAATTCTTTACGATGGTTTTGATCTAATAAATTAATTAAAATACAACTAAAGGTTGGGATAAATTATTGTAGAATTCATTATTTACAAAAATTTTATATAGCTTTTGCCAAAAATTATTTTTTTTTAATTAAAAATAAAATTTAGAAGCCTCAACAGCAATTCAATAAGACATTAGTTTATGCAAATTTTTGCTTGGTCATTTTGGCTAAATGAAGATTGAATATTTCAAAACAAATTTTTTAATTTAATTTCGTTAATTTTTAAATACCTTATTTTATTTTGAATATATGCTCCATTTTTAAAAAATAATATACTTAATTAATTACCTTAATACACTCATTTAACATATTTTGAATAGCTAACGTCATAAAAGAATAATTAACTAATAATACTAAGATAGGGGGGAGAGATATGATAATAAAATAAAGGGCGAATTAATTTCTCTATCCTGCCTCGTGTCAGACATCCGATAAAAACAAATTTAGAACCAACTTCAACTAATTAGATATGAGAACTTAAAAAATTTATTAGGTCCCTTGTGGGTGGATCGAGAAAAATAAATGTTTTATAATCTAAGGCATTTTAGTGATTGATAAGTTATTCACACAGGTGAATTTCATCACAGTGAAATGATTAATTTTCTAATTCAACTACCCTAAGGGGCATTACTTTTGTTAAGGCCTGTATAATTCCGCTTCTATTTACTTTCTCTTACCTATAGTATAGAATATATATATAGAAGAAAGTACTGGTTTCAAAAATTCGTTGTTGAGATTTTGATGGATATACACGTTTTGAGATCCCCAGAAAAGTGGATCCCGCAAATTGGCCTGTGTCTGTCTGTTTACAAAATATCTCAGAACCTAAAACAGCTAAGAGGTTGAAATTTTATATTTAGGTTAGGCACCCCCATGGGAAGTAATACAAGACTTTTGAACAAAATTGGCCAAAAAGTACTAGTACTTTACTGATGTACTTTTTCAGTTTTTTTTCGGTTTTCTCAAAATTCGCTCCAACGATTTTGATTAAAATTCATAAATCAACTATTTTTTAGATGCTCTTTAAAAAGTACATCAGTGAAATTTTTCGGGGAAATCGTTTGAAGTACTTTACTGATGTGAAAGCATCCGTAGCTCAGTGCCATCTATGAAACCCGTGGTCAAGTTTGGAACTAAGGTGCTATGGGCAACTAAATATATCTCGACACAAAAAAATCTGCTGTGCGACCAGTCACACCAGATTTTTCTTCTAATTTTGGTGATCGTTCAGACAGAAAATGTAACTATATTCAGATTAAAAAATAAAATGGGACGGGGAAATTAATTTAAATGCACAATGGGATGTGAATGGATTGCGAAGCTCCTCCCCTCGCTCTATCAATAGTTTTTTTTTTTCAATAATAATAATGTGACTAAATTTTGTTGAATCATTGCTGGATTAGAAGGAGGCACCATGGCCATTTGCGATAATGGCCCCACTTCAAAAACGACCCGCACTCCTAAGATTTATCGCGGTGTATTAAACTTGAATAGTGGTATCTTCCCTTTTGCTTTGGGGGAGGTTAGATAGGGAAGGGAAGAAATCCCAAGCTGGGAAAAAGCAAAGGAGATTAAGCAAAAGAGATCGAGCAAAGGAGTTGTTTGTTAAATGTCCAAGTATAATTAACTGAATTGTAAATTTGCTTGCCTAAATCTATACAAGAGTTTATTTAGGTGTTCATTTTGTATTACGCCCCTGATTTCAGTTTCCCAATAAATAATTTCAGCTGCATTAAGAAAATAATTGTAGGAGGATGAGATGTCCATTTCGAGGAAATTAATTTCCCACTCTTTTGACTCATCAATAAAGAGAATCTAATTAACCAACGAGAAATGATAATTTTAGATCTTATTCGATTTTTTTCACTTCCACATTACTACTAAAGACAGAATTTTTATTAAAAGAAATCTCTCGGTTTTATATATTTAATAATTTTTCTTTTAAAATTTACTTCTTATTTGAGTAGCAGGTTCTACATGCAATTTTATTAAAAAAATATGTCTTTTCAATTTTCAGGATGCCTGCCCTCGGGCCTTGGTGTAGTGGTTAGCATGCTGGCCTTCTGTACCACCAATCCTAAATGACCTTCGTTGCCGAAAAAGACCTTAATGAAATTTAAAAAAAAAATTCAGTTTTTTTTATTAATGTACACTTTGGCAACCACTTGCGGTCATTTTAAATGACTACATTCAGAACTGTAAACAGAGCCAAAATTTTTGTTTAATTCATTCCACAACTTTTCAGACCTTTCCGGTCTTGGGATCTCTATGACTACTATTTTTTTTTTCGATTTTTTAAAATTTGAAAAATTCTTTATTCTTATTAATCATTTTTAAAAAATAGTAGCCATAAAGATCCCACGACCTTTCCGGAAAGGTCTGAAAAGTTGTGGAATAAACAGTTTTTTTATTATCAAAAAATTTTTAGAAAAATCGAAGTATGCATTATTTTCAGAAAATGTCTAAAATTTTGAAATTTGAAAATGACACAGAAATATTATTCAAAAAAATTAATTGTATTTTTTCTTGAAAGCTACAAAAAAAAAAATTCAAAAAAAAAAAGTTGGAAATTGGACCATTTTTGTGAGCAAAAAACCAAAAAAAAGGGTTTTTTTTTTTAAATTTGAACCGATGACCAAAAAAAATCTCAAAATTTACCAGGAGGGGGTTTTTAAGGTGTACTAAAAAATATCAAAAAATGGAGGAAATCAAAAATTAAAATTTTTCAAACCGTTCGATTGGGCGTGGAATGCCTCAGATATACACTGAGCCTCAGTGTTTTGTTTGTTTTTTTTTACGTAAGTGGGCCGCACATCAAAAAAGGTTGGGATCAATAGGCTTCAAGATTTTTGTAGCAAACCAAAATGCCATCATAACACCTTGGGTGAGTGGCCCCGAGGAACCAGCGTGTGGAACGTCTCCTGGTTCTCATCGGTATAATAATTTAAAAATTTACATAATATATAGGCCTACACTTCAGCCTTAAAAGAAGAAAATGGAAAATTTATATGCTTATGCGATATTTCATCTCTATTTACATACGTAATTCAACATTTATTTCCTTTCCTTTTTCCTAAAACTTAATCTTTAATAGAGAGGATGTCCTGAGGTTTAAGAATCAGAAAATTATCATCCCAAGATGTATGATTATACGAAATCTTTATCTAATAAAAGGGAGTCAAACTCAAAAGTTCAAGCAAACATAATTCCATGGATAATAAGAAGGCAGTGGCGGATCCAGAGGTGTTTCTCGGGGGGGGGGGTATTATTATTATTATTCGGGGGGGGGGTAATCTGGAGTGACTGGTAGCACAGCACACATTTTTTTCTTAATTTCGGTAATTTAAAGGCGCATTCTGTACTTATTTGCCAGAATATAACTACAAATAAAATTTGTAAGTATTACTTTTTAAAATTTTACATTAAAAATACATTTTTTTTGAAAAAAAGTATTTTTTTCAAATCTCAGGGGAGGTAATTACCCCCTTTACCCCCCCCCCCTTGTATCTGCCCTTGTAAGGAGGAAGATGAAGATGCAGCTTGCTTAATTAAAGTATGTTTGTGGTACGACACCATAGCAATTTAATCTTTGGATGAATGGAAGTTGCATCAGATCAGCCAAGGGTTGTTTTTATTTATTTCTAAACATTACTTAAGAATTCCCCTCTAAGCTCTTAGCGAATGCTTTTAAGGGATGATCTTTCTGAGTTTCTTTCTCACCTATCAATGTTTTTTTTTTTTATATATATTACATATTCCAAATGCGGTGTTTGTTAAAACCTTCATCCGGAATGAATGAAATCAAATTAATATTTTTATGCAAATGTCGTTATGTATTTCCACCACTTAACCTTGGTCTTGATTGGGACCCTCCCAAAAACTCCGCCTTAAAAAAACAAATTTGATACTACCTTTGTATGTATATATGATAAGTATTTAAATCAATAAATAATTCGTGTCATTTAATTACAATATTTCAGCCAACAGGAAGTCCTAAACGATGAATTAGTAATAAATAAAATTCATATTTCCCTTGATTTATCTTACTGACTTGGAGAAACTTAAGACGTAAGGAGGCGGCAGCCAAAGACAACAAATTTTATTACGTTTTTTTGCGATATTTATATTCAAATTCCTTTCCTATTTATCGAAAAACATCTTGATGCGCAAATGTACGCGTTAAAAAAAAGAATTTTTAATTTAAATAAAAATATTGCATGCATGTTTATTTTTTTAAGTATTGTAAAATATGAATATTTTAAAACTTTTTAAATTAGCATGTGAGTTCTGTCATTTCATTATTTAATAACCTTCTCATATAATATAAATAATGATTTTGCAAGTAATGAGGATTCGTGGGTGGAGATAACACTCTCTCTCTCTCTCTCTCTCGCTTTGTATGTGAATATTATGATTCAACGTGAGATTAAATAGAGTATAGCGTGCAATAAATAAAAATATGTAAATTACTTGAAAAAAAGACTTCGTTATTGGATTAATAATAATTAAAAAATATATATATTTTAAATAAAATAACATTTTCAATTCATAAAGAACATAAATGTTTTTATTCTATTGTATTTAAAAAAAAAGTTTGAAGTTTATAGAAATAAAAAATGGTATAAATTCAGTACATGTTTTTTTGGTTAAACAAATCAAACTTTGTTTTTTAAATTAATATATACATGGAAATTTGTTGAATTTTTTTTTTTTTATGCAAACATTTTGAACAAAATAAGGAATATCGAAATAATTTGAACAAACACACTCTCTGTACATGGTATTAAAAAATATTTACGAAGTATAAACATAATAGTCTAATATTTGACGGAGGTGTATAGCTGATAATTTGTAGATAAAGGTTTCTGGATTTCTCCAATGAGCAGCAGCTAGTAGTTTTTTCAATTTATTTATTCAATTTATTATTAATTATGCATAGATATTATTAATAAATAAATTTAAAAAAAACTACTAGCTGCTGCTCATTGGAGAAATCCAGAAACCAGGGCTGTATTTCTAAATAGGCTAAAAAGGCCTCAGCCTAGTGCTGAAACAAATTCAGAGGCGGCAGTTTGGCAATTTATTCAAAAGTTAAAATGAATTATTTCAGACGTTAATAATATTTCCCGTATCACTTTAGCCTATAGGCTGCATCCTCTTAAATCCGGCCCTGCCAGAAACCTTTAATCATCATAATAATATTGAAATTTGGTGATTTTGGTTTTTTATTCAAGGACAAAAGTAGTTAGGGTTTCTAATTGAAAACCGAATTTTTTTTTAATGAATTAAATTCATATAAAATTTTCTCAATAGAAAATTTATTTTTTATGGATTTTATTAAAAAAATATTTTTTTAATCTAAAAAAATCTAAAAAAAAAATTATTTTTATTAATTAAGTATTAATTAAAAGCTCGGGATTGGCGACCCCGAGCAATCACGTGTGGAACGGCCCCCGGTAGCCCTCGATACTTTGTATTTAAATTATAGCCTATGAATAAGTTAATAACCCCTAAATGGCCTCTGAAGCCGAAAAGGTTAAAAAAAGTAAATAAAAATATATATATTTTTTTTTAAATATTGAATTCAGCTCGAATAAGTAAGTTTAAATTTGTTCCTACTATTCCAGATCAGGCTCCGAATAAAAAATATAACGTTCCAATATCCTTATGATTGTAGAAAATAGTCATTTTTGCATTTCCACTTACTTGTTAGTTAATTTATAGCTTCTAATTGTTGTTATTATGAGTTTATATTATATCTATCTACTTTTCTACAATACAAAAAATAGTCCAATGGGAGGCGTTCGCAGTTCAAAACAAGCTATTTGATTGGCTAAAGCAGTCATGATATGAACTTTGTCTCTTACCAATAATAAGACATGCCCTTAACAAAAGATTGTTTTTGTGCTTCAAGCAAAAGATGAAATCAATAATGAGATACTAGGAATAGATTGTATATTATCAATAGATACAAAACGTATGTAAATGAGTAATTAATTGAATAATAATGTGTCGAAAGAGATATAAAATATTTGTTTGGTCTTGTCCTTAGGTGCGATCCTCTAAATGAAACAATATGAACAAAAAGTTAACCTCATTTGGGTGGCCCTGCTTAACATGCTTGTGAGGTCAACGAATGAGAAGAAATTTAATCAGCGAAACTTCTTTAAATGGAAATGCTTTAAAAGGTGAGAGAGAAAAAAATAAAAATATTTTCTTCTTCCATTGAAATTAAGTGTTTTTAGGTACAAAACTCTTTTTTTATTTAAATTAAAAAAAAAAATATGGGAATTTCTTTATGGTGTATGTTAAGCACCAAACAAGAAAGACTTCCTCTAAAGAGTTTAAATGCATCCATAAAAAGTTTTTTAATCATATGTTTTTATGTATTTTCTTAGAAATCATTAAATGAAGCTGAGCTCGGTTGATGATGATGGTGCAAGGTGTAATTTTATCGCTGACCTTTATTTCTTATTCACTGCAAAAATGTCGCGTTATCAGATAATTTAATTCATTATCACTAACAATGAATTTGTATTTTGAGAAGATACGGCCATATGTATACTTAGGTAAGATAAAATTAAATAAACAATGATATAAGACAAGGATTACCTTGCTTGCATCTTAAATAAATAAAAATAAAAAAAAAGCCTTTGACTCAAACAGGTGCATAAAAGGGTATCTTCAGAAACTTAAATCCAATAGGTGACCCATTTGAGCATTTAAGGCTAGAGAACACTTGGGCGACGCGACGCGACGCGACGCGACGCGACTTCGCCCGAATACTCGGAAGGGCATTCAAGCGACAAGTGTCGCTGCGCCTCGCTGTCTTCGTGTGCGTTCGGGGACTGTCGGTAAAGTTCGGAGCCCTTATTTCCTCTTTCCGATAACAAAATAAAAGTGTACTGTTTGTCAGAGCACATGGTCTTATTCCCTGCACATGGTTGGTCATCAATTGCAGCAGGAGCGCTTGAAATATATTTAAAAGGTAAATATGCTACTGCATATTATTATATTTAATAAATAATAAAAAACAATTTTTTCCGGCACCGGAGGCCATTTAGACACCCTCCGAGACATTTTAGATCTAGTTCTTATTTAATTAAATAAAATTGAAAAATAAATTAAAATATGGGGAATGACTTCCCCGAGACTTTCTCGTATATTCTTTTGGAATTACGTCTGGGTGTTGGTCACACTGTATTTACATGTTTTTTAATGACACCTGTATGATTTTGTTTTGATTTTTCTTTCCAAAATTTACGAAAAATGTCATTTTCTTCTGTGATTATTTCAAAAACTATTCAGTTTTCGAAAAAGTGTCAAAGAATAAAAACTTTTTAAAATAGAGTATTTTATCATAATATAACAAAAAATTGAAAATTTCAAAATTTTTGAAAAAACTTTTTAAGGTGCGCGTCTCGGGGTGCTAATTTTGGGACTTTCCAGCGGCCACAATTTTGAAGCTATCAACCTCAAATTTTTTTTAAATTAAAGCTATTTAAAATATCTACAGCTTATAGAAGCCCTTTTTTTGATTTTCGAAAAAAAAAATTTTTTTTAGATTAATGGCATTAAATAAAAGATATTTTAAAAAAAGGAGCTCTATAAGTTGTAGATAATTAAATTAGTAATCATTGTGTTAAAAAATAATTAATTTTTTGCCTTTAATTAATTAGCTGGAAAGTCTAGAATGAAATGGAACAAGTTGCGTGTTATCCAATGGGGGAACACTAACGCCATCTGGTTCCGCCTCGAGTCAATCGTGTTTTAACGGTTTTCCGAGACGCGCACCTTAAGTAAAGTGCTACTTCCAAGTGACGTATTTACTCCAAAAGTTGATAGAAATCTACAATTTTAGTGTAAGGAGAATATACCAACTTTCATCCATCTAGCTGCTTTGGTTTTTAAGCAATCGTGTTCACACACACACACACACAGACATAATGCCCAAAATGGTTTTTTTGGACTCAGGGAGGTCTAAAACGTGGAGAAACATCAAAATCTCGAAGTCGAATTTTTTTACGATTACAATACTTTCTATACGAGAAAGTAAAAAAAAAAGGTCGTTCAAGTGTGCTCTAGGCTTAACTGTGTAAAAATAATCAGATTCTAATTAATAAAAAGCTCAAAAAGTAAATTTAAATCTTTTTAAAATCTTATATAGAAAATATTTTAAAAGAAAAACTTAAAAAGAGACTAATTTTAATTAAAAATGCAATTAGCTTTTTGTAAGGGAAAAAATGCTGGCAGTGTTGATTCAACAATTTTTATTTCTTATTTAAAAAGGGGCTATTTTCATAGAGCCATCAAATTATCTTTTATAAAAAGAGAAGACGTTAATGACAATCCTCTTAACACACGCGAAAGAAAGCAGAGAGATGAGAAACATAATCAACAAGGCTCTCGTAATTCTATTATATCAATAGGTTATTGTTTTACAATGGTTTTTTTTTTTTGTACAAGTATTGTTTGCCTTTTGTTCATATACATGTATACCTTTACTGTAAGATTGTTATTTTTTATATTTTTATCCTTTATAATAATTTAGTTTTATAAGATATACACAATAATATATTGTTACAAAGTATGTAAAAAAAAAAAAAATAGGTTTTTTTTTTTTTTTTTTTAAACATTCACACTTTTTTCTCATTCACACTCACACTCACACACACATTCACCCAGTCTTTTCGGCAACTTAGGCCATTTAAGACTTTAAACGATATCCGTTATTTATTACTATACATATTGGGGTCCAGGCATTCTTATATAAGCCATTTGGTATCCAAATGCCTTATATAAAATCATCGGACTGCCTGGGGTCCGAACCCGCGACGTTTGGTATACGAGATTAGCACGCTTAGGGATGAAACGATACGAGTAAATACAAGTACTTACTCGATACTTTTCTTTCGATACCAAGTACTTTTGGAATCGATACTTTGGAATCGAGTACCAAGTAAGTATCGGTCAAAAATACTCGTATCGATACTCGGTCCTCGTAAGCGATGATTAGTTAGGCCGGAAGAACATTTACGTCCATTTGTTCTTGTTTCCAATAGAAATAAGTGGAATGGCTTATACCTCTGTATTTTAATTTTTATTATAGGAGTGTTTAACAGGGAAACAACTTGAAAAAATTATTATTTTTGGGTAGAACCTCTAAAACTGAATTTTTTTCTTAGTCCTCGTTGTTTTTTTTTTTTTTTTTTTCAAGAACTTTATGCTTTATGCCTGTGGAGATTTAATCAAGATTCGCAGGGACTTTGCAGCCAGGAGATTAAATAAAAAAATCTTTTATTTAATTTCTACTTGCCGACATTTCGGTCGCCAATCACGACCTTCATCAGGGCGAATATTGTCGATTATACACGATCTTAAGTATTTTAATATTCATTGCAATTAAATATACAATTTCTTTTTACTTTGATTTGTACAAAAATATTATCATACTCGGAGGTTTCCGATGATGAAGATCATGATTGGCGACCAAAACGTCGGCAAATAGAAATTAAATAAAAGATTTTAATTTAATCTCCTGGCTGCAAGCTGTTTTTGTTTATCTTTAATTGTACGAAAAAATTGACCGATACGAGTAAGTATCGATACTTTTCAATCGATACCGAGTAGGTACTCGATACTTTGCGACCGATACCAGTATCGAGTAAAAGTATCGATACCTCGGAGGTATCGTTTCATCCCTAAGCACGCTAACCTCTACGCCAAGCCCCGAGGGCAAAAAAATAGGTTATTGTCGAATTATCGTTTATTCAAATATTGACCGATTTGTCCAAAATAGATCAATGGAACTCGTAGGCGACTTTAGTAAGGAAATGCCATTTGGCATTTCTGGGAAAAACCAGACAAATAATGAGTAATTTGGAAAAGTTTTCAGTGAGATATTCATTCAGAAAAATCTAGTGGGTTTAGATGGAGTAAAAAATTTTTTTTTTTTTTTAATTAGAAATTTGTTTTTTTTTTATCGATTTTTTTTCACGAAAATTGATCTAGGTTTTTAAATAATTGTGTTGAAGTTTCAGGATATAGTCTAAAAGTCATCCACAAAATGAAGCTAGGTCGTGGTATATTTTTATTTATTTATTTTTTTTTTTTTGTGGGGGGGGGGGGCTAGAATTTTTTTAAATTAACAAATCCCCTCCTTTCAAAGTGGAATATTAATATTGTAAAGTATTCCTTCCAATAAATTTTAAAATTAAAGCGTAAGTTGGAGGTGATATATACTGTAGGTATATCAATAGTACTTAATAAAACAAATAGATTTAAAATTGGTCAACGAGGAAGCCAACCGCAAAAAATATTATTTTGGTTGAGGTATAAAATAAAATAAGTTGGGGATTGATAATTTCTGACAGAAGCCGAGATCATTAACTCTTACCCTCGGATCGAAAATGCAATAGAAAATAAATAGAATTGTGTTGAAATATTTATTATATTGATACATATCTTTAAAAAAAAAGAATATAATAAAAAAAAACGTGTATATCAATAAAAATCTCGACATCGAATTTTTGACATGAATCCAATACTTTCTCTCTAAATTTATATTACATATATACATAGGTAAGAGAAAGTAATAGAATAAATTTTGGAGAAATGGCATAATTTATTTATCTTTACTTTCTCCTACCCTATATATTTTTTAAACACTTACACTTTTTTCTCATTCACACCCACACTCACCCACACATTCACACAGTCCTTTCGGCATTTGGTATTCAAATGGCTTAAATAAAATCATCGGACTACCTGGGGTCCGAACCCGCGATCATTGGTATACTAGGCAGGCGGGCTACTAACTACACCAAGCCCGAGGGCATGGAATAAATTATCTGCAGAGGTTTAATATACAGTATAGAGTTACTGTTCCTCGGAGTAGTGAGAAGGTTACATAATCCAAGAGTAGGTAATTCGTGAGAAATAAAATGATTTTAAAATAAATTTGCACAAGCATTTGTTTTATTCCATGTCGAAAGATAATAAATAAGAGCTAGGACTAAACATCTTGATGACGTGATTCAAATTTAAAAAGGTAAAAGTCAAACAGAATGAGTAATAATTATTTTCCTTTCCGGCCATATCAAATTCCAGTCTATACGATGATCGAATAACCAAGCGATAAGATACGAGAGTATAAATTTCTAGAACGGCAAGTGCAAAATAACGAGCCAGGGGAAATTTCCCAAAAGTGCATCTCCATCCAGATCTTGATCTCGATAGTGACTTTAATTGGTCCACGCGCTCCCGACCCATTCCGGCTGCTGTAATTGAGCCGATTAACCCCTGGACCCTTCATCCCACGTTCCCAGCCTCCATGTCCAATCAGCTGGCTTGGTCATCCACACCACAAACCAATCTGCCAGTTGTTTGTTGTCCAAAATGAATAAGGCTTAATTATCGTTCTTTTCTTTTCTTTTCTTTGCGTTGTTGTTATGAAATTCTTTCCAAGTTGATGTTCAAATTGACAAATTAACTCTCTTCGAGTGTATTTCTAGCACATGCAGACAAGTGTTTTCACAATAAAACTAAAAAAAAGCTTGTTTACATGCGTCAATTCTATTGTTTTAGTTATCTATGCATATTGACAAAAAATGTATATTTCCGGCATATTAAACATTTTTAATTTTTCTTAATAATACCAGAAATACATCAACATCATGAGCAAATTAAACATTTAAAAAGACAAAAATAAATTTCTATTTTAGAAGCTCCCTATTTTCAATCAAATTTTACATTTTAAAAGTGCTGTTGGCGTGCTTCAAATGCAAAAATTATAATTTAAATGATGCTGAGAGCATATTTATTATTTTTAAATTAGATTCAATATATGCTTCTAATATCAAAGGCCAAGAACCACCAATAAAAAAAATACTTAAGAATCAATAGCCAGCTGCAAAAAATAAATACTAAATTAAGGAAGATTAACTTGATAGTGATTTTATGCAAATGCATATTCAACACTAAAGATAATCTGTCAGATCTACATGTGTCTAACCAAATGAAATAAAATGAGACCAAAAAATTTGCATAAAATTATAACAAGAGCATATTTGCTCTAAAATAATAAAAATTATTTCTCTTACCTATATATATATGTTAATATATATATAGAAAGAGAAAGTATTGGATTAATGTCAAAAATTCGATGTCGAAATTTTGATGGATCTTCACTTTTAGAGGTCCCCTGAATCCAAAAAAGTGGTTTTCGTAGCTTGGTCTGTCTGTCTGTGTGACTGTGAGTGTTCAATTTAAAGCATGAAGGAATTGAGCTAGGAGGTTGAAATTTTATATTTATGTTAGACACCCACCTAGGGCGTGAAAATAAGCTTTTAATCAAACAGTACTAGTAAAATTTTTTTTTAATTCGCTTCAACGATTTTGATTACAAAAATCAATTATTTTTTAGATTCTCTTTCAAGTATATATTCTCATTTTGCCATTGAAATATTCTGAAGACCACGTTACTCTTGTACTTCATAGAGAAGATGGAGAAATGGTTGCCATGGTAACAAAATTTAAATATTTTCTCATCTTTATAAATTTTACATCTTGAATTTTAATATATTAGCGGAAAGTAAATATATGTCGACATGAAAAGTCTGGTGTGGCAAGCACAGAACACAACTTTCGATTACCAAAGGTAAGAGAAAGTTGTGTGCTGTGCGCCAGTCACACCAGATTCTTTTTTGCAAATTCGCACCCATAAACAGAGAAAAAAACAGGAAAAATTTATTAATTTTGAGATGGGGGTTTCATGTATATTAGAATATGTATGCAAATTTTAGAGTGACGACAAATTTTACATCTTGAAATTTCAGAACCGGGTTCGCAGTCAAATATTCTAAAGTTTGCCCATAGGTGAAATAATTTGATGTGCAAAATTTAGAATTTTCATCAAAAATTTAAAAAAAAAAAGGAACGTAACATCAAATTCTTGTTCTACCTATGAATAATATAATATACAATCACACCTAATTGTAAAAAAAAATTAACTTGAATATTTAACCCCTTCATTGAAAATTTAAGCTCTAAAAAATGTATAGCTCTATTGTATGTACCCAAAGATATTTATTTTAACGCTATATCTGAAAAGTCAAAAAATGGCATGGCAGAAAAAATAAATGCTTTGAACTGATATTGTAAAGAAATGATGCATATTTTTTTATTTGTCTTTTTCTGCATCTATGGCCATTTAGACCCCGACCCTATTTATTTAAATTGATTGGTAGCCAATTCAATGATGCATAGTTTGGTAAAAATCCATTCCTGTCTCTTTCCCTTGCAGAGGGAAATTTCGCTCTCATAAAAATGAGAGCCATTCAATTCCAGGATAGAGTATTAGGTGTCCGTTGATTCAGTCGATATGTTGTCACGGGGCAAACAACCGGAAATTATTTTCTTTTTTAGGAAATAAAGGTTTTTTTACCTTTCTAATCAATCTTATTAAATTATTTTACAAACATTTTAATATAATTATTATTTTCTTTTTAAAATAGTCAAAATTCTTCTTAATTTTTTAAACTTTAGTTCGTTTTTCAACTTGATTGATAAAATTTTCTTTGTTTTTTTTTATTAAGTCTTAATTACTGGCTCTGAATATTAAATATAGATGGATGGAATAGAGTCAGCCAAGGAAAGGTAAAAAACAAATTTATATTGTCGACGTTTCGAGCGACTGGGAGAGTCTCAGTGTCAATTGTTAGAGATGGTTGTTACTAACCAATTAGATTGTCATTTGACATCTATCAACAAATTTAACAACATTAATAATGTATCATGTGTTTGTTGAGTGATTAAATAAATAAAGATTTTGATATCATACACGGCATATGTTTGATATATCAAAATCTTGATTTATTTAATCATTCAACAAACACATGATACATTATTAATGTTGTTTTGAAAGATGTCAAATGACAATCTAATTGTTACCATCTCTAACAATTGACAACAGTTGACTCCCGAAGAAGAACGGAACGAGCGCTCGAAACGTCGACAGTATAAATTTGTTTTTTACCTTCCCTTGGCTGAATCCATTCCATACCATCTATATTTATTAAGTCATTTCGGCTGCTTAGGGTTTGTGACTTTACAAATTTACTAAATCTATTTAATTAATTACGAAAAAAATATTTTTTAGAATTGATGAATAAGATCCAAAGACCTAAGATGACCAGTTTCATATGTAACCTGGAAGAATATGGGGGAAGAAATAAATAATATTAGGGGGAAGTATAAATATATGGACCAGCAAAAATATTTTTTTGTCTATTCTGAAACTTGAGTGAATTAAAAGAAATTACAACAAATTAAAAAAAACTATTTTTCTTTTGGAGCGTCCGCCGGATACAATTAATTAGAATATAAAAGGAGTCTGATTAGATTATAGAAAAAATTAATAATAGTTTGTTTTAGCAGATTTTCAAAAAATTTTTCGAATCTGAGGTCGTTTATTTAATAATAATATATTGGAAGTTTTTTCCTTTTTGCAGATGTGCGGCACAAAGAATAAAGACAACTTTATTCTTTTATTTGAAGTTTGAGAGTGCAGCTAAGCGTAATTTCATTTATCTCCCCTCTGACGTTTCGGTCCTGTTTAGCACCATCTTCAGAGCACTAGGGGTATTATTATCCACATTTCACCTTTACATCAATCGTTGGTCTTTCTTTACTTACATTAATTAGAGGTATATTTTTTTTATATAAGTAGCAGGTGAAGTGTTATTTATAATGGCAAAGTCCGCAAATGTATATGTGACTGCTCACACCGAGGTCGTCTTACCAACGATTGTTGTAAAGGTGAAATGTAAAAATGAATAATGACACTCCCTATTGTTCTGAAGATGGTTCTATACAGGACCGAAACGTCAGCTCTGAGGGCGAAATAAACGAAATTACGCTTAACTGCACTCTCTTTAATTTCTAATTCTACCTACTTAATTATTTTTAGTTTAGTTATCTTTATTCTTTTTGCTGTACACCTGCAAAAAGGAAATACTTCCAATATACAGTATTATTGTAATTCTCATTCTTACATCTCATGAATTCATCTTTTATTTAAGTTCATTAGTTGTCAATACAAAATTTAATAGCTCAGGACAAGATGCAAACTACAGAGATAAAATTATATCCACGATAATGGCCGTATTTGTATAAAATTTTAATTTTATTCATTAAAGTTCTACAGTACATAGGAAGTTAGATAATTTTCATTAAGAATGGCACATATAAAAAAAAAATAATAAATAATGCAAATTTATTTTTAATCAAAAAGGTCTCCCTGGGCCATAGGACAGAGTTCTTGTATATAAAAAAGTTTAATTTTATAAATATTAATAAAGAAATAAATTATTTATATAAAGTTGGGTGGTAGTAAAACGAATTTTATGAATGGATGTGTAGGTGATTCAGATTTCATTACAGAAAGTTCTAATTTTATCTGTATGAATAAATGATACGTACTCCCATTCCTCTTCCTACTCCTTCATTCTTTATTTCGTTTATTATTATTTAGGCTACATTATTTATAAATATTATATAAGAATAACATGAAGTATTCAAGGAATTAGATCTTTTTTTATTTGCATCAACATTCGATTTTAATTCAAGTACAAAAGGATGCCAGATATCCGGTCTCTGACAGAGCCAAACGATTCTCCCTCCGCTTTTCGGAATGAATCAATGACAAAGTTTATGTACTATTTAAACTAAATTTAAAAATAAAAGATGCTGGAGCGTGGAAATTATTTTTTTATGGGGAGGGGTAGACGCTTATCGGTAGGAATCCTCTGGTTTAATTAAAAAAAAAAAAATAAAAAAATAATGGAATTGCAGTAAAAAAAAAAAAAATTGAAAAATACCTCCTCACAAAATAAATAAAATTAAAATTGAAGGTGTAATGAGAAGAGAATGAATGTTATTGAAGAATAAAAAAAAAAAAAAATACGCCGTTAATTAGGCAACCAAACCATCATCTTTTGTTCAGTAATCTTGTAATATAGGGGCAAATAATTTTTTAGTATCTGCGGCCGTGTTCTCCGTCCTTATTTATTTAAATTTATTGCTAACGAATATACTTAAAAGCCTAAGGACAGACTATCTACGTTGACATCGGATGACGTTAAGGGGGTTCAGGAGCGACATCTAAACGTACTTGAAAAAAAAACTAGACTATTATGAGGAATTTTTCAATGCGGTTTTTTTTTAAATGAATTAAATTCATAAGAGATTATTGCGACATCGAGCTATAATTTTTTTAATGACTTATTAAAAAATTATCATAATTAATTTTTTTGTTATCAAGCAAATACAAAAAAACAATCAGTCCCAATAATCTTTATTTTTTTTTTTAATTTAAAAATGAATTTATTGTTATTATTTATCACATATTAATTAAGAAATTTTTTAAATAAGCTTAGATGATTAATTTAAAATTCAACTGTCAAATTAGTTCAGCATTATTGCAATAGATGGCAGGCTAGTCTAACAGACGATATAGTATTAGCCTATATCTGGCCTATATTTATATATTTTTATGCTTTTATAAAAGATACATAACATATAATAACATTTTTAAAGTATTTATTGTTAAAAGATCAATGAAAATCAACCAAATGCATTAAATATTATTAGCTACCATTCTGACATCTCTTGGCAAATTTTTGAATTACTTGATATTTTGGGCATACCTTTTATGGCACACAACACCCTCTTATCGGGAAAAACATGCCTAACACCTTCGCTTCCGTCCCCCCCCCCTTAAATGGAGATTAGAATTCACAATCGATAAAAATTGATTTATTTTATTTTAAAAACATTTAATTTTTTTTTATTTTAGCTTTCACGCTAATGCTTCATGCTCTAGAGTTCAACAGTATCCTTACTATTCCAAGGGATAAAATTAAATTAAGCTGATTTATTTATTTTGAATGGAACCTTAGATGGTGAGACATAATTTGCTAAAAAAATATAAGTACCAATAGGATATATGGGGAATCAGAAAATTCCTATATCCGAATTTTTTATTTCCAAGGGACCATATAATTAGAAGAGATTTCTAAATCCTAATTCTATCAATCTATCAACAATTTCAATAAATTTTTGATGATCTTAACTGTTACTTTGATATCATCAAATAATAAATAAAGAAATAATTTCGCAAGGTTTATTTTCTATCATTTTCTTCTTTATTTTTAAATTTGCGTCGTATAATGAATAAGAAAAAAAAAATTCTAGATCGTAATTTAGCCTCCGGTTTGCAAGCGGAAGTTCAAAGCCCACACTAACCACTTTAAGAGCAAGCGATAACTGAATTTATAAATAATTAAATAGAGCAAATTAATTTCAATTTGACACTCGTGTCCATGTTTTGCTTTGTGTCAGGGTGAAGAAAGACCGACCCTCTAAAATCAGTAAAGTTGAACAAGGTTGTTACTCAGATGCCCCGAGGAGCAAGCTTAGTGGATATCTAGGTAACCAAATTGGAAAATGGTTATCGTGAAATAAAGTTATATCCAGTGACATTTTCAGAGAAAGGATCCACTTTTTCCAAAACGAAAGAAAAAAACTTCAATTGTAAAATAAGTAAGTAAAATCTTTAAAGCCTAATCATGAACAAAATTCTGGACGTGGACATTATAAAACTCATTGATTTCAATAAGAGTTTCATCTTTTTCAGATGGACAAGCTTACAAGTTTCTAAAGAAACACGAAAAAATTGATTCCTGTGACTTAATTAAGAGAGAAATTATTGCAAATATTGTCATTTTAGAGAATTCATATTTTATTTTCCCCCTCTTTTTATAAACATTTAAATGTTTTAATAAATAAATAATAAACTTTAGGCTGTAACATATAGTTAGGTCTAATCTCTAAAAACAGACATTAAAATTTAACATCATAAATTGGGTAATAACACCAGCGTTAAAAAATGCTATTTTCTAAACCAAGTTTTAACAGCGACGTTAATATGTTTATTTTATCTCAAATCTGTCAAGATCATAACCTTATTTTTGGTTAAAGACAACATTTTTATGCATTAAATACGAGCCCCAAAATCCTTAAAAAATACCGTCCCGAGAAATTTTCTGTTACCGGTTCCGTTTAGAGTTATTGGTAAATAACTTATTATTACAAATGTGTTCGTCATGTATCTGGCATAAATCTATTAACTCGCTATTTTATCCCAATCTGTTGCATTTAGCCTTTTTTAGGACTTATTTGTAAAATACCAGTATACAACAGAAACTCGATTATCTAAACTAATTGAAATCTGGGATCGTCTGGATAATTAAAATAAAAAAAAAAAAAAAAAAAAAAAATTTAAATGGAATGACAACTCTATTTAAAATCGTTAATTGAGATAGTTCTGGGATAAAAAAAAATATAGCTTGGCTTCTCGTGCTCAGATAATTGAAAAACCAGTAGTGTAGCTAGGATTTCGATTTAAGGAGGGGGAGGCCCAAAAGTCTGAGGTACACCAAAGTAAGCAGTAAAAAATGTTTCTATTCAGCAAATTAAGGGTTATCAAATTAAATAATTGATCATGACCAAAATTTGGAAAAAAAATGGGGGTGGAGGCCGGTCTCCCTGAATACGCCACTGTTCATGATTGAGATTGAGATAATCGAACTTCTACTTTATTTTAAATCACGAAGTGGAAATTATCAATCTGTCTAAACATATTATTAATATAATTCAATTACTAGCGAGGAGGTTCAAGGCGGCCAATAGCAATACAGAAAAAATATATTTATCTTTAGCTTTATTTCACACGCTTGTCGACGTTTCGGCCGATATTCCGGCCTTCATCAGGACAAAGTGCTGTTTGCCTCATACTGAGGCATTCATCAGGACAAAGTCTTGACCTCATAGAGGCAAACAGTACTTTGTCCTGATGAAGGCCGGAATATCGGCCGAAACGTCCACATGCGTGTGAAATAAGCTAAAGATAATTATATTTTTTCTTTATTGCTTTTGACTGCCTTGAACCTCCTCACTACTGATTATACATTCAGCCACTCCTCCTGAAAATAATTCAATTAATTATCCAATTTTTTTTTTTTTTATTTAATTTAAGGTCTTTTTTGACAACGGAGGCCATTTAGACCCCATCTCTATTTATTTTAATTTATTGGTAGCCAATTAAATGAAAATAAATTGTTACATGAGACGGGATGCGAACCCGCGACCCTTGGTACAGAAGGCCAGCACGCTAACCACTGCACCAACTCCCGAGGGCTAATTATCCAACTTGATTAAACTTTTAAATATAGGCTATAACTACCCGGTAAATAATTACTAAATTTTCTAATGAATAAAAATTCAAAAAATCTGATGTGATTGGTCGCACAGCACACAACTTCCTCTTAACTTTGGGATACATCAAAATCTCGACATCGGATTTTTGACATGAATCCAATACTTTCTCTCTGTCTCTCTCTCACTATATATATATATATATATATATATATATATATATGTAAGAGAAAGTAAAATTATAAATTTATTCACACAGATAAAATTAATCATCTCTGGATTTGCTCTCTTTGAAAAAAAAATATCTCAATTAAGGGAACAAATTTTTTTCAAGTATTTCACGAGTGGGCAAATGTTATTCCAAAGCGAATGAAAGTTTGGTACTCAACCGCTTAATAAGCATATGTTATATAAAAAAAGAGAATAAGCCATTTGCCATTGTGTCCATATCATTTCCGGAAGCACGAATAAAAAATAGATTTGAATGAAATGCAATGTAAAAAGCATCCGCTTAAATTGATTCATATTGTATTTCTATAGCTATTTTTCATTTTGAATATATCTCTTTTCAAAATTAAATGGATCCCTCTTAACTTATTCGAATAAAATTTAATTGAAATTCTATTTATATAAAGAGGGGGATGAATGCGCTGCTTCTGAGCTTTGCAATCCGGTTGAGTTCTTTTTTTTTTTTGTGGAGGAAATACAATTGAAAAAAAAACAGCCCTTTGCAAATGCAATATGGAGCATTAGATGAGTTTTTAAGCATGTATTAAACGGATTTATGTAATACCGGTATTTCAAAGCCCTGTTTTAGAGATGTAGGCTTTTATCACCTCCCCAATTAAAAGTTTTTTTTTTTTTTTTAATGCACTATTCGTGTTACTTTAAAGTCAAAAAAAACATCATCAAAAAGTAAAAATTAGTCTGTCAAGGTTGTCAGCTTTTAGAATATTTTTTAAAAATTGCTATTTTAATTAAGAATAAAAATCCCAACTTTAAGGTAGAGGTTTTCAGACGATTCGTTTCACAGAAGAAAGAACGGAACAAAATTCTTACTGTCTCTAAAATATTGAAACAAAAAAGCACGGAATCATTTTGGCTGTATACGATTAGGGCTGTCCAAAATAATTGATTAATCGATTACTTAAAAATTTATCGATTATTAAAAAAAATATAATCGATTAAACGATTATTTCTCATAATCGATTATGAAAGAGATACGTTTATTTCCTTATAAAAAAAAGCGGCAAAAATTTACAAAAAATGTTTTGAGTCAAGCGGGGAAACATTGCAAAAAAAAAGGTCGAATGAAATGGGTTTAATCGATTATGGGAAAAAATCTATTATGAAAAAACAAGAGGTAGGGCTCGCCGATGGTTAGGCGAGCAATTGCAAAATTTTAAGGTTTTAAATTTCCTTCTCTGAATTAGATTTAAATTTCCCTCTTTAACTCTACTTCATTTTTTTTCTGGCCAATCAGGCACATACATACAGGGACAGGAAGTCAGCCGCTAGCGCTTTATATTCTAGTATGATGATATGATGATTTACCATAATCGATTGATCGGAATAATCGATTATTTTTAATAATCGATAATTCAATATTTTCTCCGATAATCGAACACCCCTATATAAGATATCGATATGCATTCGACTATTTCATGGATGGGCTTTAAATAAAATAAATTTTATCACTCATGGCAATAACCGAAACTACTGATAGTTAAGAATCGATGTTTTTATACGGGAAAATCTTGGCCTCGTTTATTAAAATAGCGTAATTTGTAAATTTTTCAAAATTGCTATTTATTGTTTTTTTTTTACGTCTTCGGCATCTTAGGCTATTATATTGGACTTTGTCGATACTTATCATTAGGGCGTATCTGTCATATTGAATAGAATCTCTTACAATTTTTAATGTTTTAAAGTACGATCCGCCATAGTTTATTTTTTAAAATTTTTCTTTTACATAGGTCAGTACTTATAATTTTTTTTATAATTTTAATATCGATGAATACTGGAGGTCGTTCCAAAAGCTTGAATTTCAGCGTCACCAATTATATGGGAAAAATGAAATGCAATATCTAACCACAAATTAAAATTCCATTTTAATATTTCACATAAATATTCTGAATAAGTTATCTGCTATAAGGAAAAGTATTCTTTTCCTTTATGGATTATTTTTTCAATATACGAAACATTAATTAATTATTTCTAAAGTTTAATGCAGGAAAAAATATTTTCCTTACTTCCCCGTACTTAAGACTTTATGCATTTACTCAAATATTTATTTTTGGAACCAGGACATCATTTATTACTTATTTATATTCTGGTAATACTATCAAAGGACTAAAGTAGATTAAAGAGCACTACCCCTGAATAATAGCCAAACAAATAAAATACAATGAATTCAAAGAATACTTGAACAATTACCCTTTCCAAAAATCTTAATTGTTCTAAAATTAGAGACAAAGCAAGGAGATTGTTTAATTAATAAAAAAAACAATAGGCTTCATAATTATATCAGTTATTTTAGCGGTTTAACATATTAGCGTTAATTATATTTAATCAACTAGAGATATGGAATTTGAATAATAACGGTAATTAAAACCTTTTCACTCAAATCAATTAAAATATGTTTTTAACAGTGCTAAAGCCCCCTAAACTCTATTTTTACTTTCTCTTACCTCTATATATATGTTAATATATGGAGAGAAAGTATTGGATTCATGTCAAAAATTCGATGTCGAGATTTTGATGGTTTTGGGGTCCCCTGAATCCAAAAAAGTGGTTTTCGCGACATGGTCTGTCTGTGTGTGTTCAATTTTAAGCATGAGCTATGAGACTGAAATTTTTTATTTAAGTTAGGGATCCTCCTGGCACGTGACATAAAGCCTTTGAACAAAATCAACTAAAAATTACTAGTACTTTACTGATGTACTTTTTCAGTTTTTTTAGATTTTTTCAAAATTCGCTCTAACGATTTTGATTAAAATGCAAAAATCAATTATTTTTTAGATGCTCTTTTAAATGTATATTCTCGATTTTCCCTCAAAATTGTTTGAAGCAGACTTTACTCTTGTAGTTCATAGGAAAAAGATAGGAGATTGCGATGTTAACAAAATATAAATATTTTCCCATACTTATAAATTTTACATCTTGAATTCTAATATATTGGCGGAAACTAAATATATGTCGACACGAAAAATCTGGTGTGACAAGCACATTACAAAACTTTATTTTACCAGGGGTAAGAGAAAGTTGTGAGCTGTGCTACCAGTCACACCAGATTTTGGTATTTGGGTGGAGAGACAGGGTGGAGGGGTTGGTGACAGACAGATCATAATCATTTTATTTAAAATCTGTACCGTTTTTCGAAGGCAATTATTTCAATAAATTTCCTCTTCTCATATCTTCTTAATTAATTAGACAGACAATAACAATAGTTCTAAAGATTGACAAAGTTCATTTCTAGAAGTTCAATTGATTAAAAGATAAAAGCTCAGATGATATTTTCCTGATGACTTGTGACTTGAGAGTTCCGTGAAGGTTGAGTCACAGAAGTTGTTCGAGACCCCCTCCCCCTCCGCCCCTTGCTCCTCACCTCACATCAGTTGCCTGATTGAGTCATTGGAATCGAAGGTGTGTCTTCAGCAAGGATATCCATCTACGCATTAATTGCCAACATAACGAGATGATGCTATGCATAGCTATCGTCTAATTATATGTTGTAAACATTTTGAAGGTAGCGTAGCATGGCGAGAGGCGAGGCGATACACAACATATGACATATTGGCTGATGAAATGAATGAGTAAAGGCAGCCATTTCGAAATCGGAAAGATCTCTCTCAATATTGGGAAGCGCCTCGGGATTGATGTGGTGACTTTGATGATTCATTCATCACTGATCTTGACCATTCAAAATTACGGTGTTCTTTAAATCAACTTTCTCCTCGATGACTAATGTCTTTGTTATTTGACAATTTTTTTTTTTTTTTAATTCTTCTTCCTTGATAATTTGGTGCTGGGATATTTCGATTTTAAAGAAGGTGTTTTAGGATTGGGTGGTTTGGTCTGATCGTCATTCATCAGATCCTCACAACTTAAACCTATAAATTTGCATAATTTAGGCCTGCACTTGTAGTATTTTACTTTCTCTTACCTATGTATATATGTAATATATATATAGAGAGAAAGTATTGGTTTCATGTCAAAAATTCGATGTCGAGATTTTGATGGATCTTCACGTTTTGAGGTCCCCTGAATCCAAAAAAGTGGTTTTCGCGACATGGTCTGTCTGTCTGTCTGTCTGTCTGTCTGTGTGTCTGTGTGTGTTCAATTTTAAGCATGAAGGAATTGAGCTATGAGGCTGAAATTTTATATTTAAGTTAAACACCCCCCGGGACCGACAAAATAAGCTTTTAATCAAAATCGGCCAAAAAGTACTAGTACTTTACTGATGTACTTTTTCAGTTTTTTTCGATTTTCTCAAAATTCGCTCTAACGATTTTGATTAAAATTCAAAAATCAATTATTTTTTAGATGCTCTTTCAAATGTATATTCTCGTTTTGCCCTCAAAATTGTTTGAAGCACACTTTACTCTTGTGCTTCATAGGAAAGATAGGAGAAATAAATGGTTGCCATGGTAACCGAATTTAAATCTTTTTCTTTTTATTAGATTAAAAATCAATTATTATTTAAACGCCCATTTTTTTTTTTTTCGGAGAAAACATATCTCTCTCTCTCACAAAACTATCTTCTCTCTTTCTACGCGTTTTAAATTTTTCTACCTTATCTTCGCATTTGGCCAATGTTAATTTCCTATAGGGATTTGTATGTTAATTTCGATTCAAAAGGGGGTCCCCTTTGGAACTTTTTACGCATTTAAAATTTTTTTTTCCAATTCTTATGAAATTTTGTATTTATTTACGAATCTATATTGTGTATAAAATGTCCAAATATGAGATTAAAATTTTGAAAAATAACCATAGTTTATTTCAAGCAATCAACATTTAAAATGCAAGTTTGAAACTAAGGTGCTATGGGAAACTAAATATATCTCGACACAAAAAATCTGGTGTGACCAGCACAGTGCACAACTTTCTCTTACCGAAGGGTAAGAGAAAGTTGTGTGCTGTGCGCCAGTCACACCAGATTTTTTAAATTTTGATATTAGGTCTATAATCTATATGCGGAGTGTCCGCCTGTCTGTCCATCTGTCACGCTCTGTTTGACCAACTTCCCGTTGGAATTTTGAAAAGTAATTTTGCAGGCTTATAGAGGACGTTATGGGGAGTCCCGGAAAATACCCGGATCCCGAAACCGCCGACGGGGGGCCGGCAGGCGGCGCGGCTATTTATTTATAAAATTTATTTTAATTTCAACCGTAGGCCCTAGTTGAAAAATTATGTAGGCGTATATATGAAAATTGAAAAAAAAATCAAAAAATTAAAACTTCTAGGTTTTAAGTTTCAAAGATTTTTTTTTAAATTCATGGGCATTTCGACATCCGTGTGCTATAAAATATTAAACAACTTTTGAATATGATACATGAATTTCGAAATGTCCATTAATTTTGAAAAAATCCTTGAAACTTCTAACCTAGTGTCTTTTAAATTCTTAATTTTTTAATTTTCATATTTAAAATTTTACTCCAATAGGACTTAATATTTGAGAATTATTTATCTTATGAAAGAAAGATTGCTTATTTGTTAGTTGGTTTCAGAGAGTAATATTATGGCATCCAAGCTTCTTCCTTCCCCCAGCACTCACCGTTTAAATGGTCAGAACTTGACTTTTACAGAACATTTTATGCGAAAAGCTCGCCCATCAAAAATTATTTCCTGATAGGCCTACGTGCTTGTGTATAGATAGCATAGTAAACAGAAAGAGAGAATAGGCAATCTATTTAAGGTAAGGAACAAAATTGACCCCCATACCCCCCCCCCATCCCCGTGGCCGAGACGGCTAAAGTTTTTGACAAATCTCAATAATGATAGCGACAGGGTGCGGGCTCGGACCCCAGCCAGTCCGATGAATTTATTTAAATCATTTGGATACCAAATAGTATAAATAAATATGCCTGGGCAAAATTAAAATTTTGTTTTTTTTATTTTATTGTAAATATGAAATAGATTGCATGAAAGCAAGTGCATGTATAGAAATAGGAAATTAAAAAAAATATATATTAACTTTTAATTATATATTTTTTAAATAAATGTGTCAGAGTTTTGGTTTTTTTTTTATTTCTGGTTGAATCATTATTCCTGATCTCATAGGTGATTCATCATCAAAAGTATATTTTATACAAATAATAAAAAAAAAAAAAAACGCATGAATAGAATATTTTTCTATTGATATGTTCATTAAAAAAAAATTTTTATTGAAAAATTACAAAAAAGATTTTTTTTAATATCCTGTTGAAGCGCTTCCACATGAGAGGCTTTCAGCTACAAAATATATTAATATTTTTTATTTTATATTCTTTTAATTAAAAGGTAAAAATTTAACAGATATATAAAAGAAAACTAATGGAAAGCGTGGAGGTCCTGGTTCGACTCCAGAGGACGCAATTTTTGTCCAATCAAACACAAACTCATCTCGCAAATTGGTTATCTTAAATGATATATTGACTGGCTTATTTGCATTCTATGTGACTAGGGTTTGGAAAAAACCGGAAAATTTTGAAAACCGGTTTTTCGGTTTTTTACAAAGTGGAAAACCGGTAAACCGGTTTTAAACCGGTTTTTTTTCAACATCTTAAACGATAACCGTTATTAATTAGTATATCTTTTGGGGGTCCAGGCATTCTTATTTAAGCCATTTGGTGTCTAAATGGCTTAAATAAAATAGGACTGGCTGCGATCCGAACCCAAAAAAATTATTATTACTGGTATTCCAATCCAGTGCCTGCTTGAGGAATTGTTTACATTCATAGAATACAAAAAAATACATAAATATTTCTCCATACAATTCCTATGGGAGAAAACGTAACTTTGCCCACGGGGCGTGGTGTAGAGGTTAGCGTGCTAACCTCATATACCAAACGTCGCGGGTTCGGACCCCAGGCAGTCCGATGATTTTATTTAAGCCATCTGGATACCAGATGGCTTAAATAAAAATGCCTGGACCCTAATATATATAAATTCATAAATAACGGTTATCGTAAAAGTCTTATATGGCCTGAGCTGCCGAAAAGACAGTGTGAATGTGTGTGTGAGTGTGAGTGTGAATGAGAAAAAGTGTGAATGTTTTTTGTTTAAAAAAAAAAAAAAAAAAAAAAAAACGTAACTTTAGGAATTAATAGTTTTGCCCCCGGGCTTGGAGTAGTAGGTAGCGTGCCTACCTCCTATACCAAACCTGGCGGGTTCGGACACCAAGCACTCCGATGATTTTATTTAAGCCATTTGGATACTAAATGGCTTAAATAAGAATGCCTGGACCCCGATATAAATAAATTCATAAAATAACGGTTATCGTAAACTCTTATATAGCCTAAGTTGCCGAAAAGACTGAATGTGTGTGTGTGAGTGTGAATATTTAAAAAAAAAAATTAGGAATTTCGGGACCCGAGTATTTTTCCTGGAATCTCCATAACGTCTTCTATAAGACTACAAAATTTCGTCATTCCAACGGAAAGTTGGTCAAACAGAGCAAGACAGGAGCACGGATAGATAATGTCTTCTATCTGAGCCTTGGGCCATGGGCTAATTTATAATTTGAATACAAGTATTACTGAGGAAAAGATTTAAAAAAGAAAAACCGAATTCGGTTTTTCGGGAAAAACTCGGTTTTTCGGTTTTTGAAAATTAGTCAAAAAACCGGTTTACCGGTTTCGGTTTCCACCGGTGTCCAAACCCTATATGTGACCGTTGATCGAAAAAAATTCAATCTTCTACCTAGTTAATGGAATTTTTGTGCTCCACCTCCTTCATTAACGCTTTTGATTCTTCTGTTCGGGCATTTTGTTTGTGAATTAATATCAAAAGGTATAATTAAACTAATGCCATCAACTAACATTTCCATTTCAATAAACTAATCACTAATTTTATGCTCTAAACTTTTTAAGTTTTTGTTATAGCTACCGAAAAAAATGAAACTAAAAATAAAAAAAAATTTTAAGAAGTATTTATTTATTTTTTTTTAATTCTGAGGCCATTTTAGGTGCCGTCCTAATTTTTTAAAATTAATTGATATTTAACATAAATTTTCATCGCTTGGAACGGGAAGCGAACTTTCTTCTTCTTTCTTGGCCTTATGCCTATATGGGGTCGGCAAGATTTATTTATAAAACAATAGGGGACCAAGAGAAAAGCAAGCCGACCCGTCTCTCGGCCTGATGCTTGATAGCAAAAAGGGGGCTGACATAAAGGAAAGGCTTAGCTCGGGAACTCGTGTTCACCATCCACGTACTCACTAGAAATGAGGAACCTGTGCTATGGTCCAGGGGTAATTAATTAGAGGATTCTATTTTGATAGAATGGGATCATGGATAAAAACGATAAAAATGTGGTGTGAGTAGTCGCACCGGATTTTTTTAGAAATTCTAGAACTGCATTCATAATATTGTATTGTTATTAAGGTTACATTTGCGTTAAATAAATATTATTATTTGAAATGATGGCCTTATTAAAAAAATAATGATTAATGCAAAAAAAAAATTTGCAAAATGTTTTTAAAAATAATTTGCTGAGTTTTCATATTAAAAAGAAAAATTAAGGTTTTTTTAATTGTGTAATAAAACAAATCCAAAGGAGTCCCTTTGCGTGCATTTGATTAATCGTTTTGGTTCATACATAAAATTACTCAGAAGACATAAACGTAATTCTCTAAAACAATTATTTTCTTCTTGAATATTTCCTGGTAAGGGTATTGATGTAATTATCTGACTAATATCTTTTTAAGACCCTGATGCTGGAGCAGGGAGAGGATGGCATCTCTCGTTTTAAGATAAAATGATTCTAATTTGATTCTAGAGTCATAAAAAAGGGAGTAAACTCTTAGCTTTTTGGTTTGTTTTGTTTGAAATCTTGGCCTGTAACCAGCATCAAGGGATGTCTTTGCAGATTTGTTTCCCCCTCTGATCAAAGTAAAAACGTTTCATCACGATGAAGAAGAGGGTGGATTAAAATAAAAATGCGCATCTTTTTGTTCCTTCATCAAAATTTATTTATATATTCTTGGTCATTTATTATTTTTTGCTTTCTCTTACCTATTTAAGAAATATATATGAATTCATGTCAAAAATTCGATGTCGAGATTTTGATGGATTACACGTGACACTGTCTTTGTGGCTGTGAACAAAATATCTCAAGAACGAAAAAACGAGGAGGTTGAAATTTTAAATTAAAGTAAGGTACCTCCCTGAGACGTAATACGAAGCTTTTGAACAAAATCGGCCTAAATATACTAGCATTTTAGTGATGTACTTTTACAGTATATTTCGATTTTCTCAAATTTCGCTCTAACGATTTTGCTTAAAATTCATAAATCAATTATTTTTTAGATGCTCTTTAAAATGTATATTCTCATTTTGCGCTTGAAATTGTTTGAAGCACACTTTACTCTTGTATTTCATAGGAAAGAGGAGAAATGAGTTACCATAGTAACAAAATATAAATTTTTATAAATGTTACATCATGAATTTTAATATATCGGTGGAAACTAAATATATTTCGACACAAAAAATCTGGTGTGACAAGCACAGAACATAACTTTCGATTAACGAATGTAAGAGAAAGTTGTGTGCTGTGCGACTAGTCACACCAGATTTTTTAAATTATAAATAATTTAATACACAGATGTTTTTATAACAAAAAATAAAAGAAAAATGAATAAGACCATTAAAGGTAAAATTATTTCTATACTTAAAAGTAAAATGGAAATTTTAATGCTTGTATTATTAAAGAAAAAGCATTTAAATAAAATTTCTATGTGTTGATTGTCAATGTGCACAATATTCCACAATAATCATGAATAAATTATGTAAATGAACATTGACGTAATAGTAATGAGAGATGGGATGGAATTATTTTATACTAGTTGTCAAATCTTCCTCAAATAAAAGGAATTTTAATGTGTAACAATTTTTAAAAAATAATGAAAAAAATGCGCTAAGACACGACCACGTGCAGAAATGAAATAAAACGAGAGTGAATTATAAATTTCACACCCTGTACAACCTCTTCATTTATGTATAAGGATTTTTCTTTAACAGAAAATAAAACCGACAATAAAAAAACTCGTTTCCTGCCAAAAAAACATTCACCGGTGTGTTACTCCACAAGGTCACGAACTCTTTAAACAGCCAGACATCGAGTCCCCAACCCGGAATTTTACGCACAGGTAGTGAATGTATTTCATTGAGATGTTTAGAATAAAAGGACGGAATAAAAAAAACACGCCTTGTAGAGTAAGTCCGTAAAAGGTGAATCGAATTCTAACAGGTTAATTCCTTTCAAAGCATTCATCTCTTTATTATTTACTGTATATCAAGAGAAAGTTAATTGAAATGGGAATATTAATTAAAGAGCCAAAACAAAAAAGTCGGTTAATCGAAATGTCCAAATTAAATGTAAATTAAAGAGGCTACAGCACACAACTTTCTCTTACTTTTGGTAATCGAAAGTTTTGTGCTGTGCGACCAGTCAGTCACACCATATTTTTTATTATAATCACCAAATTTTTTGGACTAAATTTGTTTTATAGCCCAAGAGAAAAATTTATAATTTATTTCTAATAATCACTATCTTATTTTCTTTGAAGGGTTAGAGGATCGGTAATCGGACCCCTTGGAGTGAATTCAGAATATTCGGAAACATGAAGGTCATTTTTTGTCAAATTCTGAAGTGGAATGCGTTTTTTTATATCTTTAATCTTCCATTTAAATAATTAACTCATCAATTTAAAATATTCTTTCTTCTAAGAAAAAAAAATCATCCAAGTGATCAAACTGAAATCTGGATTCTCATCTAATATTAAAAAATAAATAAATTTAATTCGTATTATAGGCCTTTATTATTATTTTTTGGCATGTTGATGTGTATCAGGGTGAAGAAAGAAAAGCAGCTAGTAATTATTTCATTTATTTACTACCCATTAGGCTGACGTTTCGGTCTCGGTCGAGACCATCTTCAGAGCTACAACTTTGCAAGGATGGGGATAAATTTTAAAATTATAATTTTCCTAATGGGTACTAAATAAATGAAATAAATACTAGCTCTTTCTTCATCCTGATACACATCAACAACTTTTATCCAGCGGCGTAACCAGCCTTTGAGGGCGGGGGGGGCGAAGCTCAACTAGGGCGCCGATTTTCCAGGGGGCTCCGCCCCCTGGACCCCCTTGCTCGCCTTCGGCGAGCAATTGCCCGCCTTCGGCGGGCAAATTTCTTGCATCCTGTAATTTCCTCAGCGAATTTGTTTATATTTACATGTTTTTTAATGACACCTGTATGATTTTGTTTTTTTTTTTTCTTTGCTTTTACGAAAAATGTCGTTTTCTTCTGTGATTATTTCAAAAACTATTCAGTTTTCGGAAAAATATCAAAGAATAAAAACTTTTTAAAATTGAGTATTTTATCATAATATAAGAAAAAAATTGAAAATTTCAAAATTTCTGATAAAACTTTTTAAGTAAAGTACTACTTCCAAGTGACGTATTTACTCCAAAAGTTGATAGAAATCTACAATTTTAGTGTAAGGAGCATATACCAAATTTCATTGATCTAGCTGCTTTGGTTTTTAAGCAATCGTGTTCACACACACACACACACCCAGACGTATTTCCAAAAGAATATACGAGAAAGTCTCGGGGAAGTCATTCCCCATATTTTTTTTTTAACACACACTTTTTTCCCATTCACACTCACACACACATGCACACAGTCTTTTCGGCAACTTGGGCCATATAAGACTTTGACTTTGACATTTGGTATCCAAATGGCTTAAATAAAATCATCGGACTGCCTGGGATCCGAACCCCCGATTAGAGCCCTGCACGGGACCGCGGACCGGGCCGGGCGGGCTTTGGAGGCCATGAAAAAATTACGTACGGGTAGCAAGTCTAAATAAACGGGTTTGGGCGGACGGGCATGCAAATGAAATTAAATGCTTTTATTTTATTTAAAAATTGCTAGACATTCGTTCATTCATTCACTAAATCTCGGGCGGGAATGGGCGGGTTTGAAAAAATTCCGGGCGGGCTCGGGCTGGCCTGAAGAATAGTAAAAGCCCTTTCATTTTGAGAAAATCGAAAAAAACTGAAAAACTACATCAGTAAAATACTAGTACTTTTTGGCCGATTTTGATTAAAAGATTATTTTCACGGTTCCGGGGGTGTTTAACTTAAATATAACATTTCAGTCTCATAGCTCAATTCCTTCATGCTTAAAAAAATTTTGAATTTTAAAAAATTAAATATTAAGGCTTATACGAATCCTGAGTAAATCTCCACAGTCATAAAACATCAAATTAAGGCTTATATATTGCAAAATAAAAAAAATTTTAATTATAAAGGCTCTATATACGTTATTTATTATTTTTGGAATTAAATTCATTTAAAATAGTAGAATTCTAGTTGCAATATAATTTCAAAAGAAAACAATTAATTTTTTAAGACAATCGATGAAAAGAATATGATAAAATCACATTCGCTGGGCTATATTTTAGAGGCCGTAGGGCGCCTATGCTGGTTTCGGGGGGCGCCAAGGGCTCGACGCGCCTGGGGCGGGGGGCTCGCGCCCCCTCGCCCCCCCCCCTGGTTACGCCACTGCTTTTATCCAACTATAAATCTACTTTTCTCTACATTTTTTGGCATATTTGTCTGGAAATTAGATGAATATAATATTAATCACATAAAATCACAATAGAAATTTTGTTTCGACCGCCAATACAGGCAGTGAAATTATTTATTTTTTTTTTAACACTCACACTTTTTTCTCACTCACACGCACATTCACAGAATCTTTTCGGCAACTCAGGCCATATAAGACTTTAACAGTTGATTAATTAATACTGTATATATATTTGGGGTCCAGGCATTCTTATTTAAGCCATTTGGTAGTCAAATTGCTTAAATAAAATCATCAGACTGCCTGGGATCTGAACACGCGACTCTTGGTATAGAAGCCAGCACGCTAACCTCTACACCAAGCCCAAGGGACAATGTTATTGTTACGAAAACATAAGGAAAAAAATATATAAAAACAATTTGTATGTAGACTTACTTCGGTATAAGGCAAAAACCGACAGAAAGCATCTCCAAGAAGCCAGTCTTGCGTAATCCTGGTAGATGCAACGAAAGGGATCCCGAGGGCGAAAACTAAATCCGCTGAGGCCAGGTTAAGCAAAAGCCAATTGGTGACAGTTCGCATATCGCGGAAACGAAGAATCGCAAGGGCGATACACGTGTTCCCGCCAAGTGATGCTAAAAGAACACACACTAAGAGCACGGCTTCGAGGACGCTTGTCCAATCCCTTTCGCCATATTCCGAATAAAAAGTAAAATAATAGCGACCACCCCATGCGGAATCGTTGCCGAACAGGTAAGACGAGTTTGCGGGGTGGTCGTGCATTGTCACGTCACTGAGGGGGCTTCACACAATCACAGTCATAAACACACCTGCATTGGAGGTAGAGAAAGCATGATGGCCGAGAGACGACTGGCTGTCTGACAGCCGGGATTCGAACGTCGCCCGCCAACGCCAGCGCCGCCGCCGCCGCACGTGACGTCAGCCAGTGCGCACGCGCGCACACTCACCTGGGATTTCTTTTTGATTGATGCATCATCAAGGCATGGGGAGATACCTCAACTTGCTTTATTTTTTGTGCCTCCTAATTAAAAATTAATATATTATTTACAATTCTTTTAAAATAAATTCTTAAAAAATACTCAAATCACGACGCTATTGGCCTTTGATTTATTTTTTTTAAATACCCTTTACAAGTCAAGAATTGTATTTGCAGTAGCGTATCTAGGTGGGGGCGCTCGCCCTCCCCCCCTCCCCATCCCAGAGGAATCAATAGGGCTGGACGGTAAACCGGTTTACCGGTAAAAACCGGTAAAAATTTTTTACCGAAAACGCGGTAACGAACCTCTAATTCGGTAAAAACCTGTTTTTTTTCGAAAGTCGGTAAAAACCTATTTTTTCGGGCGGTAAAAAATTTTGGTTCGGCGAGAAAAAAAATGTTCCGCGGCGGCAAACCAAATTGTGGTTCCGCGGCGGCAAATTTCTGTCCCAAAAAAAAAATGTTTCGGCAAAAAATTGGCGCCTCAAAAAAATGTTCCGCGGCGGCAAACTTTGGTTCCGCAGGCGGTAAAAATTTTTTACCGACTTTCGAGAAAAACCGGTTTTTTTTTCATTATCGAGGTCGGTAATGAAAATCCATTACCGTCCAGCCCTAGGAATCAAGCTTTCGGTGCCCCTCGTGCATCCGCTTTTTCCCAAAATCTCCGGCTTTCTTTTTGAAATTTCATAATAATATTATATCATATATTAATTTATATCATAAATCCGGAGAAAAATTACAAAAAAAGCCCAAACAAGATTCGAATACTAAAAAAAAAAGGTCGAACGAAAAACGGCGCCCCAGTTGAGCTTCGCCCCCTCTGCCCCCAAAGGCTAGTTACGCCACTGTGTATTTGAGAATTGATAAAAAAAAATTTTTAAACATGTAATATTTTCAATTCCCTTGGGCCATAGCTCAGAGGAGGAGTTTCTGCCTCACGTGCAAATGGTCAAGAACTTGCTTCCTGTCTCTGCGACAAAAATTAACTACCAATCTAATTGAAATAAATGGGATATGGGGTCTAAATGGCCTCCGATGCCGAAAAAAACGAATTTGCTCCTCCCAAGAAAAAGTTTAAAAGACGCCACTGATATAGAGGCCGGGGAACGAGAAGAACTCCTACAGGTTTTGAGCAAAAATAGCTAATTTAAATAAATGAGGTATTTTGGAGTAAACGCCTTCGCTGAAGTAAACCCAGTTTCTCAAGAGGTTTCGGCTACTGAGGCCCTTTTCGAATCTAAGCTTTTAATTATTTGGTATCCAAATGGCTTAAATAAAATCATCGGACTGCCTGAAGTCCTAACCCGCGAGGTTCAGTATAGAAGGTTAGCACGCTAACCCCTACCCCAAGCCCGTGGGCGTTAAAAAGAAAATTTAAGACGAAAATAATAAATAAATGATAAACATACTTGTAAACAAATAAATTGTTTATTTTCTACTATAACCCTAACCATTTAAAAATTAAAATGAGTAATCAATATTCCCCTAGCGTACGTCTAGGGAATTGGAGAGAAGAGTTAATGTTAATTGAGGTATAAGGATTTCAAATTGTAAATAATAAACGTAACGCTGATATCTATCTGTATGTTTTTGCTTTCTCTCTCCCGTAGGACAAAATCAAGCTGTTTCTCCTTAAAAGAGACCGAGGCGAGCTTCTGGTTCAAAAAACAAGAAAACTTTTTTGCAATGTTTTAAAAGAGGTAAATAAGTAAGTAGCTTTTTGTCATGATTTCGTTATCATCATTAAGAAAATATTTTGAATCTCATTGTGGTTTGTGAATGAGTCAGAAGCCACGTGTGACGCAGATTTCCCTCTCTCCTTTTTGAGGCGAGTGATGCGCGCTTTTTTTTTGCGAATAACACTATTCAAGTGCTCTTAAGGATGTATCTCTGTTTCTATATTGATGTATGAATATTTGCTATCTTAAGAGAAGTGAAAATCTTGTTATATTATTTTGATACAATAACTGCTTGTGCCTTTGTCATCAGAAGAATTTATTATTCAAATGTAGTTATTAGTCATAATTAATATTTTCAGTGTGAACCAGTCTTATAGATTGTAATCTCATAAACGGTAGTTAAATTCTTGGTTAAATAAAAGATGTTGGTTTTAATTTTTCATATATATATATACATATATTTATTTATTTCAGAGTATAAGAGGCTTAAAACCAACATCTTTTATTTAACCAAGAATTTAACTACCGTTTATGAGATTACAATCTAGTCATAATTACGACCAGTAGGGTCATTTCAAATTTTTCTTGGGGGCAAACTCTAGAGAGAAAGTATTGGATTAATGTCAAAAATTTTGACGGAAATACACGTTTTGAGGTTCCTTGAATCCAAAAAAGTGGTTTTAGCGAAATGGTCTGTCTGTACTGACTGTGATCAAAATATCTCAAGAACAAAACGAGCTAGGAGATTGAAATTTTATATTTAAGTTAGGGACCCCCCTGTCACGTGACATAAAGCCTTTGAACAAAATAAATCAAAAATTACTAGAACTTTACTGATGTACTTTTTCAGTTCGTTTCAACGATTTTGTTTAAAATTCATAAATCAATTATTTTTTCGATGCTCTTTCAAATGTATATTCTCATTTTGATCTCAAAATTGTTTGAAGCACACTTTACTCTTGTACTTCATAGGAAAGGGGAGAAATGAGTTACCATGGTAACAAAATATAAATATTTTATAAATGTTACATCTTGAATTTTAATATATCGGTGGAAACTAAATATAACTCGACACAAAAAATCTGGTGTGACAAGCACAGAACACAACTTACCAAAAGTAAGAGAAAGTTGTGTGCAACCAGTCACACCAGATTTTTCTTAAAATTTTCTTACAATTAGCTAACTCAAATTTGGCTAAAAGATATTTAATTTAATTAATTTTCTAATTTTTTACACTTTATGCATGCATCCTTAGATGTATTTATATTTTGAAATATTTTATTTAGAATAATATAAAATTTAAAAAAGATGAGAGCTTTTGGGGGAAGCAAATACCCCCAAATGACGCCTCTGATTACGACCCTTAATTTAGTTTTGTAAGTCTTGAGAGTGAATTAGAAATGTATATTATAATAAAAAACAATATGGCGGCCTAAATAAAAATTGAGGCTAATCCTTAAATTATTAATATTTACTGAGAATGGTCAAATTATATATTATTTATGTTCTGTATATTGATATTATCTTTTCAAATAAAAGAATATTTTTGTTTTTGTTTGATAAATAAATAGGTCAAGTGTTTGACGAGTTATCACTTGGCCAAACTTCCAGATGTTAACAAAACGGAGTTTCCTGTCCTTTTTGCTCATTTGTTATTTAATATAAAAGATATTTGTTTCTATTAATAAATTGTAAATAAAATGAAAAAATTGATAAAGGGAAATAAAATAAAGACATTTAAGAGTGTAATCTAAATACCTGCGAATGTCCGGTTGCTTCACTTCTAGTCAACTAGCAAACTTATAGGACATGAGGAATAATTTTAATTATGTAGTATACAAGATCACGCTTAACCTTCGAATTAAAAAAAAAAAAACAATTAATTAGCTCCCTGAGGTATAAGGAAAGTTTTGTGAAGTTAACCACTATTTTATTTATTACATAGGGCAACAAAAAAACTTTTTCTAGTGCCGATCTTTTTGAAGCTAGTCCTGGGTATTTGGGTGCGCGTCTCGAAAAGTTGTTAGAAGACGATTGACTACCGAGTTACTCTAGGCGGCAAGAGATGGCGCTAGTTTTTCCCAAAGGAATACAAGAGATTTATTCCATTCCATTTGAAAGATTCCAGCTAATTAATTAAGGGTAAAAAATTAAATATTTTTTAACACAATCATTACTAATTTAATTATCTATAAGATATAGAGCGAATTTTTAAAAAAATATCTTTTCTTTAATGCGATTAATCTTAAAGAAAAATTTTTTTTTTTTTTAATCAAAAAAAGGGCTTCTATAAGTTGTAGAAATTTTAAATAGCTTTAATTAAAAAAAAATTTGAGATCGATAGCTTCAAAATTGTGGCCGCAATCTCCCAAAATTAGCACCCCGAGACGCGCACCTTAAATAAATATTGTATAATTTACAATGATAATTAAATATAATACTGTTAATCTTGTATTCTAACAATTAATCGTCCTGAGAAAGGTCGTGATTTGCGACCGAAACATCGAAGGTTCACTATTAAATAAAAACTTTTATTTAATTCCTTGGCTGCAAAGTTTCCTATACCCAATTCAAAATCTACAGCTACTTCTCATCACTAGTTAAATGAAACATGATTTACTACAGGAGTAAATTCACCCTCGACAGCTTCCCATTTGCTAACAGATGGTCGATTACATGGGTAAAAGTTTTTTTTTAACTCTTTGTGATGCAGAGCAAACAAGTTGCACTCTTTGACAGCGGAAATCACGTGGTTTTAGGCGGATAAACCATTCCCGACATTGTCTTTTGTCAAGAGTTCCTTCGATTGTGATCTCGATAACAGCGGCGCTCTCCATTGTTAAAGTATAATATAACGAATATGTATATGATTTTCGATACGCATTTTTATCAACTAAACATTTTATTTTTCACTCACACTCACACACACATAAACACGCCTTTTCGGCATCTTAGGCTATATAAGACTTTAAACGATAACCGTTATTATGAAAAAATATATGGACCCTGTTATGCATTAGTGTGTCAAGCGCCAAAAAATTTAAAAATTGAGTTGAGCACGGAATATTGTTTCAAATGCTATAATTAATAGTATTTTTTTATGAAATATGTCCTAAAAAAATTTATATTTAATGTTACTTGCACAATTGACAAAAAAAAAATTATATAGAATTCAATGAAAACAAAAAACTTTAATGTTAATTTTCTCAAATCTCGGTAGCTGGCGCTTAATACACTATTGCGTATGAGGGCCCATATATTGGGGTCCAGGCATCAACTAAACTTAAAAGAATATTTTTATAGAAAAAAATGTAAACAAAACGCCAATCTTTTTTCATTATAAATATTTTTTATAAAAAAAAGCGGATATTTATGCACCAACCTAATATTTCATACACAATGAATCACTCTTTATTCACTAGCTATTATATAAGTTAATTTTTTTTTAATGCTAAAAATTAAATTTTTTTGATCAATTCTTGAAGGTTTACTTTGAAGCTTTGCAGGGTGTACATGTAGATTTTTTAAAATAATTTTAAACAATTATTTTACATAAATAAGAAATTATATATAATATTTAAGATATTATATACAGTATATCGCGTATGTGAGCCGCTAAACGGAAATGTATATAATTATTTTACAGAAATTTTATTTGCTGACAACTGATTACAATGTCAACAAAAATCTGCACGTATACCCTGCAAAGCTTCAAAGTAAACCTTCAAGAATGATGAAATTTTCCCTTTTGCTTGAGCTGTTTCTTGGATATTAAATTTTTTTTTAAAGAATATAATTAATCAAACAAATTTTATCAATAAATGCAAAAGATTTCAACTGTCACCAATTGTTAAAGCAGGAGTCTGTCTACCTAGCATCAACATAACAAAATGAATTTTGCAAATCAACATCAGTGGCGTCATTTCAACTTTTTCTTGGGGAGGGGGGGGGGGGGGGCAAACATTTTTTTTCTTAAAATTTCCTTACAAATATGTACTCAAATTGAGCCAAAAAATATTTAATTTAATTAATTGTTTAATTCTTTACAGTTTTTTATATACTCGTAGATATATTTTGAAAGATTTTATCTAGAATAATATAAAATTTTATAAAAGTCAGAGCCCTTGGGAGGGGGGGGATGAGCCCTCTGCCCCCCAAATGACGCCAATGATCAACATTGAAATTATTTTAAGAAATAAGGGGCTTGGGATAACTGAAATACGAGTAGGCCTACAACTATTTTTTGCTCCCTCTGATAAACTTTACTCGTATCCCTTGCAGCACTCATTTACTGCCTAGTCAAAATCTTGTACATGGAGAGAAGTTTTCACTTCACAAAAGAAACGACGGAAAAAATATATATTTAATAAAATAATTAATACTGTAATTAAATCGACTACGGTATTATGCCTATTAGTAGCTATTATCGACACGTGAGGCGCCACTAATCAAGAACGCCTTGTAGTTATGCAAAAACTTGCCAGGACTGATAATTTGAATGCCTATTTTACAGGCAAATTTGAATAATCTTTTGGATGTTAGGAAAGGTTGAATGCCTCTATCTGAATACGGCTTTGTCCTTTCTTCAGATTTCTTTATTATTAAAGCTCGTGAGTTTATCCCCTTGTAAATAGTGTTTCCCGTTGCCGAAAAAGACCTTGAATAAATTTAATGTTTCCGCCTTTGAGCTAAAGTCTCCCCACTTAACAACAAATGTCCTAAATTGATTTTCTTCCTTCTGCTAAATATCAGGTCCATCTAAGTGATTTAATTAAGCTAACATTCCCAGACAGGTCGCTATTAAGTATCTCTCTATTTATATGAGTATTCTTTGTGACTAGGTTACTCTGACTGCTCCTGATCAGTTTGTACGGTATGGCAACACAGTGCAAATTTTATGCCCTGATCTTGGATTGACGCTGGCTGGCGTTGTTGGCGAAAAAGAAGTGGACGCTATTCAGCATTTCATTGACGGGTTGGTATTTAAAAAATGTGGTGTTACAGGTCGCACAACACACAACTTTCTCTTACCCTTCGGCAAGAGAAAGTTGTGCACCGTGCTTGTCACACCAAATTTTTTGTGTAGAGATATATTTAATTTCCCATAGAATTTAAAAGCATATTTTCACGCTCTATGAATGTCTAACTTAAATATAAAATTTCAACCTCCTAGCTCAATTCCTTCATGCTTTAAATTGAACCCAAACACACACACACACACACACACACACTCGAATTTTTGACATGAATCCATAGGCGCCAGAACTGGGGGGGGAGCAAGGGTACATTTCCCCCCTGGCATCCTATAGGAGGGGGCAGAGGGGGGGGAGCAAAATTTCTTCTTTTTATTTCATTTATTTTTAAAAATGATACATTTTTACTTTTGAAAAATAAAATCTTTTAAATTAAAAAATCTGGTGTGACTGGCGCACAGCACACAACTTTCTCTTACCTTCGGTAATCGAAAGTTGTGTACTGTGCTTGTCACACCAGATTTTTTGTGTCGACATGTATTTAGTTTCCGACAGTAGGGTACAATTGAATTCAAGATGTAAAATTTATAAGTATGGGAAAATATTTATATTTTGATACCATGGCAACCATTTCTCCTATCTTTTCTATGGAGTACAAGAGTAAAGTGGTCTTCAAAAGATTTCAATCACAAAATGAGAATATACATTTTATAGAGAATCTAAAAAATAATTGATTTTTGAATTAAAAAAAAATCGTTGGAGCAAATTTTGAGAAAATCGAAAAAAACTGAAAAAGTGAATCAGTAAAGTGCTAGTACTTTTTGGTCGATTTTGTTCAAAAGCTTCGTGTCACGTCCCATGGGGGGTGCCTAACTTAAATATAAAATTTGAACTTCCTAGCTCTTTTCGTTCTTGAGATATTTTGTTCACAGACGCACACACACAGCACACACACACACAGACAGACCATGTCGCGAAAACCACTTTTTTGGATTCAGGGGACCTCAAAACGTGAAGATCCATCAAAATCTCGACATCGAATTTTTGACATGAATCCAATACTTTCTCTCTATATATATATTACATATATACATAGGTAAGAGAAAGTAAAAATTTAAAAGAGTAAGAAATTCATTTTTTTCCAAAATATTTTATATAGACCCTATTTTTATTCAAATAGTATAAATATAGCCAAAAAAAAATTTTGATAAAATCACTAACAAATTTTTTAAAATTTTAATTTTATTAAAATTGTGATTTTATTTAAAATTTTTAAAGCTTTATAGTAGATTTGTTTTTGTTTTATACTATTTGAACATATTAAATTATTTTAATTTTCTAAAAAAAATTTTTTGCCCTCCACCCCCCCCCCCCCCCTGATTCAAATTCGTTCCGGCGCCCCTGCATGAATCCAACACTTTCTCTCTATATATACTGTATGTATATTAATATAGGTAAGAGAAAGTAAAAAAGCAACAAGTGAATAGATAAAAATCCTTATTTTCGAGTTTATTTCATAGAATTTAATTTTGGGACGAAGAATTCGGTTAAGTTGAACTCAATGAGCCGCAGTCAATTATTCACTGGTGGACCACGCATTCTTTATTTTAATATTTATTATATTTTTTTAGGTAGACAAATTTGGTTTATTTGTTTAAGATATAATTGATTGAAAAAATCACTCTTCTTGAATTATACAATCAGAGATGTAGGAAAGCACTTCTGATTGTATCCGAATACACAGGAATGTATCTTATTGATTATTACCCGAAATTAAGAATTTTTATATAATAAAAACGCGTTAACTCTCGAACAAATAAATAGGTATTTAAACGGAAATGTAGATATGCATTAAACTGCGTATTAATAAAATGATAGACGCATGCATAATTGATAAGCAGAGATTTTTTTCCTTTAACCACATCATTTCCTGGGGGGGGGGGACTTTTATATAAATCTTAGCTGTGATAAAAAATATTATTTCCCATAATATATTTTGTTTCTTCTTAATGAAGGCCAGATCCGACTTCATAAGTGATTTCCCACAATACAGTATAATGTGCATTTTAAATAGAAGGAAAATAAATCGATCAATCTTCTCAATCTTATTGTTAAAAATGTAATTTTTTTTTTTCATTTATTTTTTGGCCGTTAGCCCCCGCCATTCAGCCATCCACTGTTTGTACAATGTTTTACAAAATATTCATTATAAAAAATATACATATAAATATCACAGTATATAAGAAGACATTTATACAAATAATATTACAGTTTATAAAAACACTTCTATCAAAATTACTAGTATAATAAAAACAAGATACTTATAATAAAAGATAAACACATATTAATAAAATTAATAAAAAAAAATATAAACATATAAATCAAGGTAGTTATTAAAAAACGTCATATGAATTATATTATCTCAAAGAATATTAATCTCAAAAAATATTATATCCAAACTTAAACAATTAAAAATGGCCATTGTTGAGTTATATTATTATGTTTGCTGCGATTAGGAAATTATTGAGGATTTCTAGGTCTTCAGGCTGTGGTGTTTTTATGAATTGGAGAAACGAGGTGGGAAAATGTAAAATTAAAATTTAAAGAAAATAAATTTTCATCATTTCAATAAAAGAAAGAGATCAACTGATTCCATTCGTGGTGGAAATCTGATATATGGTTAGGCCAGTGATGTCAGGGCCTAGGGCGGCAAAATTTTAAATTTGAAGAAAGATTAACATTTTAAAATCAATTTGACTTAGTTAGGAGGGAGGGGGGGGGGGCAGTTTAATGATGAGATTCTTGGCTACGACTAGACCATAGATGAAGAAAGAAGATGAGTTAATAAAAAAATTAAACCCGACGAATAAATGTACTTGATCTAGAATCTAAAAAGAGTATTTTACAATAAGATCTTTTAGCTGATATTGAATTTTGCTCAAAAAACTTTACCGAAAGAGACTAAATAAATAACTTTTAAGAAGAGAGTTTTATAACCAAAAGAAAATCTTTATTTTAATGGTCAACTTCACCCCTCGGTGAAGCCAAATTCTAGAACTACTCCAGGGGGACGGGACGAGAAACGAAAGAGATTGTAAGATGGAAATAAAGGAAATTAAAAGCAATTAATAAAGTTGATCAAGTTTATAGAGAAATAATTTTTTTCTGTGTTAAAAGAAGGGGCGGTCCCCGGTTAGTCATGACGTTAGAACGAACACATCTCATTTTTTCTTTTGTCATATATATTAAAGCAAGAGCTGTACGTAATTCTCTTACGTCATTCAATAATCAATTTGCTCTCAGCTTATTAAAAACAAATTGTTTTTTTTTTTTTAATAAGAAGGCAGAAATGAGAGATGCAGCTAAGGTTATTTCATTATTCATTTAATTCACACAGCTGATGTTTCGGTTCCGTTTGAACCATCCTCAGAACTATATACAAGTGATATCAAAAATTATTTCAAATATTACAATCAATAGAAATGGAAAATATATTATACCTGGCGAAAAGTCATTATAACACTTTTATAAAATATATTTTCCATTTCTATTGATTATAATAATTGGAATAATTTTTGATATCACTTGTATATAGTTTTGAGGATGGTTCAAACACGGAACCGAAACGTCAGCTGTGTGAATTAAAAGAATAATGAAATAACCTTAGCTGCATCTCTCATTTCTGCCTTCTCATAACATCTCAGCTATAAATTGGTTTTGAAATTTTTTTTATTCAATTTTGAGGTTTTGGTTTCTTAATTGGAGAAACGGAGGGGATGGGGAGGCAGGTATTCGAACAACTGAACGAAATTTCAATTTTATAAGAGAGATTTTGGAAAAGAAAAAAAAAAATTAATATACAGAAGATGATTTATTAAAGAGATCAAAAATAAATAAATAAAATGGAAATCTATAACTCACGGTGTCACACTTCTGTATAAAAGATCAATTTTTCAATTCACCTTAAAAGCTTAAAGTTGTTCGATAAGTTGAAAGGGGAATTTTTTCCCCTCCTTCTTTCCTTTGGGCATTTATAATATGAAGAAAAGTTTAAATTCAGAACACATAGCAAAAGCAAAAGGGGTGCATTTGCATTTATTATTCCTTCAGTGCTAACAGAGATAATAATTAAATTCGTTAATTAAAAAAAATAAGAAAAGGCAGAAGCATAAAATGCACACTCACACTCCGCAACACAATTTTTATTCTTTTCAAAATTTATTCTTCAGATGTGTGGTTTCTTGTACCAAACTGCGCACGCCTTGTGTTCGTAATTCTTGGATTATAGAAAGTTATGAAGAAGGAATGCCAAGGATAGGAGAGGCTCTTCGCTTTGGACAAGATTTCCTGCTAAGAACAGTAGAGCACCTGACGCCCACCCCGTTGTACATGGAATGTCCGTTCCCGCAATTGGGTACTCCGGTCGGGCCAAGTGGACATCCTTACATCAGGCTCACCCTTAAACCCAATAGATATTGCAGGTAGACTATTTCTTTTATTTTTTTTTTTTTTAATTTCAGAAAATGACACTAATTTCTGACAAAAAATTTAAATAATTTTTCGGTAATCAAAAGTTTGTTCTGTGCTTGTCACATCAAATTTTTTGTGTCGAGATATATTTAGTATCCGCCGATATATTAGAATTCAAGATATACAATTATAAACATGAGAAAGCCCCTGGGCTTGGTGTAGTTGGTAGCGTGCCTACCTTCTAAACCGAACGTTTTTGTTGACTTTTTTTCTCTCAAATTGTAATTGGGCATTAGCCTGTAATTTTGAGTACTTATAAATAAATAAACAGTCCCAGGAGGGTCAATAAGGTCAAATCTTCTCGTTACCCCTTCCCCCCTCCAGTTTAGAAAAAATTAATATTAATTTAATCATACAATCATTCTTTAATAATACTAACCCCTTCACCAACATTTAGTTATTTAATTAATTAATCCAAGGTCCCCACTGTATGATACAAAATCAAAGTCCCATTTTTAGAGAGATTACTGATTTGTGCTGCACTCTAGTGGATAGTATTAAAATTAATTATTTTAATATTAAAAGTTTATTTAGAGATATTATTGATTTGTGCTGCACTCTAGTGGACAGTATTAAAATTAATTATTTTAATTTTAAAAGGTTCTACTAGAGTGCAGCACAAATCAGTAATCTCTCTAAATGGATTTTGTATCATACAGTGGGGGCCTCGGATTAATTATTTAAATAATTAAATGTTGGTGAAGGGGTTAGTATTATTAAAGAATGATTGTATGATTAAAATAATTTAATTTTTTTCCGAACTTGAGGGGGGAAGGGGAAGGGAGAAGATTTGACCTTATTGACCCTCCTGGAACTGTTTATTTATTTAGAAGTACTCAAAATTACAAATTCAAAAATTTTTCAATTTTCAAAAATAAACTTCCCTCATCTTTATAAATAGGCTACTTTTGAAATATTTATTTCAGATGGAAAGCTCTTCATTTCGATCCAAATGTCAGACCAGAAACTGATGGAGCTCCTTTTTCGCCGAGATGCAAAGTTGTGATTTCTCAATCAGCCTCTAATAAGGTGGGAAATCAATTGACAAACTTGGTCAGATTTTACAATTTTTCTAGAACTATAATTTCTTTTTAAGGACCGTCGTCTTACAGCTACATAGTAATTGAATGTTTTATTTTTTCAGAATCTGTCCGCTGAGCATAGGTATTGGTTTCCTACTCTTTTTGGCTCGGAATGTCAGGCATCAGTACATAATTATTTAAACCAAGCAAGAGCGCCTAAAGCTGAAAATCTATGGATCATAGAAACTGAACATGCACCAGATTTATTAGAAAGTCTCTTAAAATATTAATCTTTTGTCAAATTAAGAAAATAAAATTTAAAAAAGAAATTGTTTATTTTAATATATTTGTAGATGATCTCGATTTTTACCTTTTCTTTAATAAAAAAAGGGGTTTATACAAAAACTCGAGTTAAAAAAAAAAAATTAGAGAATTTTATTGTATAGATTTTAAAGCAGCTTCTAATCAATTAATGTCCCTGGACAAATTACATTTTTTTTTTAGATAGGCCTATAATAAGTTTTTATAAAATTTGAAAAACTCAATTCCACTTTTATTGTAAAATGTTCCCTATTTCAAGTAATTAATGAATTTTAATTAAACATTTATAATTTAAAGATAAAATGTCAAATTTGTTTAGCAATTATGAATCCTTATTTACGTCCAATGACCGATATAATATTAATTCTACCAATTTATTCTATTAATTTAAATGCTAATTGATAGATATAAGTGAGTCTTTTAAATTAGATTTGTCTTTTTTGAAAATAAGCCTAACTTGTGATTGAGGTGATTGACCTCCCTTTTCATTAAGACTAGGTCAAGTTCGAGTTTTTATTAGGCAATAAAACAATAAAAAAAATTTTCGATAGTCTCTCTTGATTTTATTTATTGCTTTGATGACATATTCCTTTCTTTTGTTTGTCGTGTCTGAATGACTTTCGTCTTTTCAAAATTAAGATATCTCGTCAAGATATCTCTAGAAATATTAATTTTATTTAAATAATTTGTATAAACAAAATTGTTCAGGAACAACTTTTGAATGTAAGAAATTTTCTAATTTGAACTTGTAATCAAACATGTAAGATACGATGTTTTCAGGTTGCTTAGTAGATTGCCAGTCTGTTTCTATGCGCCAATCTATTAATAGACTCTCAATTGTCGTGTTTTATGATCCCGTTGACCTTGAGCAGTCGCCTGGCTCAATCTCCTTTCTCTTTCTTTCACTCTCTTTGTCCAAATTCATTTTTATAAGAGATCCAATAAAACAAATCTCCCTTAAAATACACAAATTTTTTTATTTCAAATAAATAAAGCATATTATTAATATCTAATTACCACTTTCAAAAAGTGATTCTCAACCAGGAAGATATAGACCCCAGAGTTGATATCTATTGGCCAATAAAATTCTAAATAGACCATACAAAATTTATTAAAAATAAACTAATATAACATGCAACATAAATGTGTTATGTGAGAATTTTTCTAAGCTAGATTGATTGCCAAGTTTTCAAAAAAAAAAAAAAAAAAAAAAAATACAGTAGAGTCCCGTTAATCCGAACTAATTGGGACCGAGGGTCGTTCGGATTATCGGGAAGTTCGGATTAGCCGGAATTGTAAGCTTGAATTAGAGGCGAGCGTGGCTTATCGGATAAGCTGAGGCTTAGTAATACGAGGTAAAATGTCACTCGAGTTCGAACCCAACTTGCCGAAAAAAATTCAACCGAAGTCGAACGTCTCTGCTGGAGCAAAAGGGAGTCACATCCCCTCCAATTCCAGGCACCTAGGGCCTGAGGAATGGACATAGGAATTCAGGGGTAAAACATCACCCGAATTCGAACCATTCCTAGAACGGGGCAGCACAATAGATCTGATCTAGAAGGTCGCAGTGCAAAGAGAAGCCCCAGAACAACTAATCAAATCAATCAAGCTTGAATTAGTTAATTTTGATAATAAAGTCGTATTTATAACGTTGTAAACCGTGAAACTTGTCGGTGATATTAAATTCTAAATAAATATTTCATAATAATATAAAATAAAGTTCCTTAATTGTCTAATTTTCATTTATATTCCTATTAAAAAAAAAAAAAAATCGTACGCAAAAAGAGTTCGGATTAACCGGAAGTTCGGATTAGCGAGGTTCGGATTACCGGGACTCTACTGTATTTGTTTTGTCTCAATGGATGTTTTTTTATTTTTAAATTGTTTAATACTAATAATACTTTTATTTCGATAAGTCATGTACTGTATTTGTCAACTAAAATAGCCTGTTAGAGCCCCGGGGATAGATATTAATACGGACTCCCCCTCCTCCCTCTAAAAAAAAAAAATTAAATTCGAATATGTATATTGTGGTAAATTTATTTCTATAAAGAGAAAAAAATAATATTAACAAAATCTGATGGGTCTGGTCTCACAGTACACAATTTTCTCTTACCCTTTGGCAAGAGAAAGTTTTGTACTGTGCTTGCCACACCAGATTTTTTATGTTGAGATATAGGCTATTTAATTTCCGACAGTTTTGAATTCAAGATATAAAATTTATAAACATGGGAATATTTATATTTTGTTACCATGGAAACCAATTTCTCATCTTTCTTATTGAGTACAAGAGTAAAGTAGTCTTCCTGAAATTTTAATGACAAAATAAGAATATACATTTTTAATAAAAGCACCTAAAAAATAAGTGATTTTTGAATTTTAATCAAAATCGAAAAAAAAAACTGAAAAAGTGCATCAGTAAAGTACTAGTACTCTTTGACCGATTTTGTTCAAAAGCTTCGTGTCACGTCCCATGGGGAGTGCCTAACTTAAATATACAATTTCAACCTCCTAGTTCTTTTTGTTCTTGAGATATTTTGTTCACACACACACACAGACACACCATGTCCACTTTTTTGGATTCAGGGGGCCTCAAAACGTGAAGATCCATCAAAATCTCGACATAAAATTTTTGACATGAATCCAATACTTTTTCTCTCTATATATTAACATATAGGTAAAATAAAGTAATTAACAAGCACTCAAGAAGTTTGGCAGCCTATTTCAGAAACACCCTGTATATTGGGTTCAGACATTTATTTATACCATTTGGTATAAAATAAGATTTAAACTTTCGACCGTTGGTTCTCGTTGAAACATTTTGTAAATTAAAATTAAATATACAAATTAAACACTAGGTTATTTGTTTCAAAGGTTTTATTAATTAAAAATTAACACTTAATACGTATTTCGACAATTTCTTATCATCATCAGAAGTGATTACATTCTAATATAATGGTATAAAAATTGTTCAGGAGTCCGAAAAATTTGTTTATCAAATTAAAAACCAATAAATTAGGGTTATTAAAAAAATTATGATGAGAGGTAAGATTACAAGTCATGAGTGTCACTAATAAACCCCCATTCTACCATGGGGAACATAAACATTTGCACCCTAACAGGTTTGCAAGACGCCTACTAGTTAGGCAGCCCAATCGACTCACCACTACATATGCAGTGTCTGTGTGAATTTACCTGAGCTAGGGTTCTGAGGGTCCTTTATGATAGACCATAAACCAACCCTTTTGAACAATCTATACCGGTATAGCGATATAGCGTAGCCTTTTCATATCAAATGAATTTGATCTCAAATTAATAGAATTTCAACATTTTAATTAATCTTATCTTCTTATTTGGAAAAAATTAACTTATTTCACAATTTGAACGAAACTTGTGTCCCAATTTTTAGTAAAATTTTTCCGATATCTATAGACCTTTATACCAGGTAATAATATCTCGGGGCGTTAAAATATTCTTATTTATATTCTTAAAAAAAAAAAAAACTGTTATTTCGGATTTTTGTAACGAGAGGTCTTACAACATACAATGTGGCATGTTCAGACAATAGATAAAATTTAAATAAAATAAGAGAAAGTAAAAATTTGCGAATTCTTCTTTCTATCTCGCAATGCAAGAAGCCAGATCGATGAAATTTAATAAATAATTCTTGCCCTAAAATTGGAGATCTGTTTCAAATTTTGTAGTAAATACTTCAACCGGAAGTAGGCCTACTTTACCTAAGATTATAAAAGTATTTTAAAAATGTAATATTTTTAGTAAAGAAAGTGAGAAAGAAATGCACTTCTCTTTTGAGTAGCAAAGTGGCGAAAATATATTTCAATTCTTTGCTATCGATTCTGGCCTATTAATTTGTTGCCCGGCTATTTAAATGTATGGTATATGTTTATAAAACTTTCAAACCCTTCTTACCAAGAATGGAATTAGGCCACTTTCAAAATTAATAACCAGATTAAAATATTTTTAAAAGGTAATTTTTATAATCTTAGGTAAAGTACTAACTACTTCCGGTTGAAGTATTGTAATTACTCCAAAATTTGAAACAGATATACAATTTTAGGGTAAGAATTATTTACTAAATTTCACCGATCTGGCTACTTGCATTGCGAGATAGAGAGAGGAATTCGCAAATTTTTATTTAAAATGTATCTATTTTCCAAAGGGATGGTTTATGGCTTCTTCATAAAATACCCTCAGAACCCTAGCTCAGGTAAATTCACACAGACACTGCAAATGTAGTGGTGAGTCGATTGGGCTGCCTAACTAGTAGGCGTCTTGCAAACCTGTTAGGGTGCAAATGTTTATGTTCCCCATGGTATGTGGTCGTAGCTAAATAAAAAAATTCCCATAGCTTTATAATTGATTCCAAAGACCAGTTTTGCATTTTGCCACGAATCCGTAAATAAATAAGAGAGGTGTAGCGAGTTTTAGAAGAGCGATTCCGTGCGAGAAAAAAAGCCTAGAAGAGAATTACGCCAGGCTCCTCGCCCGATCTCTCGGCGCCGATCGAATTCGAAAAAAAAAATTTGACATCTCCATCATTTGAATGAAACCTCAAATTGATCTTCATCTTTTTGTACTCGAATTTTATTAAATTTAATAATGCAAAACTTTATTTATCAATAGCTATAAAAATAAAAGACTGCATGTTTATTAGAATTCTTTGAGACCCTCGGGGCATGGCGTAGAGGTTAGCGTGCTAACCTCATATACCAAACGTCGGGGTTCGGACCCCAGGCAGTCCGATGATTTATTTAAGCCATTTGGATACCAAATGGCTTAAATAAATGCCTGGACCCCATATATGTATATTTAATAATAACGGATATCGTCAAAAGTCTTATATGGCCTGAGTTGCCGAAAAGACTGTGTGAATGTGTGTGTGAGTGTGAGTGTGAATGAGAAAAAAGTGTGAGTGTTTTTTTAAAAAAAAAAAAAAAGAATTCTTTGAGTAGAGAAAAGATATTTAACATTTCAAACAAATAAGGCCTACATACTTATTTTTAACTTTAATTAAAAAAACTTTTAGTATATATATTATATACTATAATATCAATATATAATCTAATGACTAGGCACATTCACTTAAGGTCTTTACAGGGCCGTAACTAGCTTTTTTAGGGTCCTATGAAAAAAAAATTTTTATGGCCCCTATATTTTTTGGGAAAAAGTAATTATAGTTCAAATAGATACCATATAAAAAATTTATTGTACACAAAAATATATTACCTTATTTATATGATAAGAACATGGGCGTCCCCAGCGGCGGGCAGCTGCCCCCCTTTAGAAGCAAAAAAAAAAAAAAATTAAACGTTTATAAAGTGGTGAAACGACACAAAATTGGTGGATAGCGACGGGGAATGATTTTTTTTTGTTAGGACTCGAGGGTTTTTAGGCCTTTAATTCGAGGGCTTTTCCCCTCTATATTAAAAATAGCTATGTCACAATCTGGACGACCATGATCTGCCCCCCCCCCCGGACGACCATGATCTGACCATGCCCCCCCCTAGATTTAATCCTGGGTACGCCCATGGATAAGAATATTTAATTTTCATTCATTTGTACTCTTCTAGCTTTCATTTGAGCAAAGTCATTAATTATATCGTCAAAATTAATATCCACCACCTATAATATACCACCTATTTTCAATTCTATGATTTTATGCAGTGGCGTAACGAACATCCCCGCAAACCCCCGATGCGGGGGGGAGGTCAAGTGTATCAGAAAAATTTAAAATATTTCTTTTTCCCATATAATATCAGAGATCATGAAAAAGTTTAGTTTTTTTTATTATAAATTTAAAATCTATAAAAAAATTAAATATTTTAAAATAATTTTTCTTTTATTTGATGAATTATTTAAAACTCTCTTCTTCTACCTTCGCCTTAATCCCGCGGTGCGGGGTCGGCGGGAAAGGGGTCTGCGGAATGGGTTTTTTACGACCGGAAGAAATAGAACAGGCCGGCCCGTCGCACGGTCTGACGCCTGTTGAAAATATAGAAGGAAGGGATCAGACATGTAAAGAACAAAAGGACTGTCAGTCCCAGCTCGGGTAGCTCGTTGTCGCCATCCACGTACCCACAAGATATGGGTCCATGAGCAAAATTATTTAAAACTATATATTAAATAAAAGATTTATGTTAAATATTATATACAATGTTACAGATTGCTCATCAATTATTTTTTAGATGCTCTTTCAAATGTATATCCTCATTTTGCCATTAAATTCTTCTGAAGACCACTTTACTCTTGTACTTCATCATGGGCGTAACTAGAGAATTTGGCTGGGAGGGCCCAGGGGACCGGGGGGGGCCGGGGGGGGGGGGGGGGGGGGGGGGGGGGGGGGGGGGGGGGGGGGGGGGGGCCGCGGCACCCCCTAGTTACGCCCATGCCCCTTGGGCTAGAAATTTTATATACAGGTAGGGAAAAATTATAGATCTCATATTTTTTTGTTGAACAGATGGTGAGATATAATAAAAAATTTATTTTTAAATATTCCATTTTAATTTCATGTGAATATATTCTCCAAGAAATTTTAAACTCATTACAAAAAATCCGATGCAAATCGGATTTGTGGTTTTCGAGTTCTAGACAATTGATTTATCAAAGTTTTTATTCGTTTCTATTCGGCCTCTTAATTTGTCCAAAGAAGGGGCGGTGCATGGGTGGCAGGCTCCCCTCCCCTGCGCTCTGATTGTCGCTGCTGAGAAAACGCGCCAGCCGACTCCCTCCCCTTCGTCTCTTTTCTAAGAAAAATTATTTTTGTTTAAAATAATAATTTAGCACATATTTTTATTTTTTTTTTTTTAACAATTTGAAGGATTATAAAAATTGAGAGAAAAATAATCTAGTGTGACTTAACGCATAGCACACAACTTTCTCTTACCATTAGTAAGGTAAATTAAAAGTAATTTGAAAGGTGTTCTGTACTTTTCAAACCAGATTTTTTGTGCCGATATATAGGCTATTTAGTTTCCGACAGTAGGCCCTAGATATAAAATATATAAACATAGAGAGCCAAGAGCCTCTATAAGCTCGAGGCAAACAACATTTGTCCTGATGGAGGCCGGAATATTGGCCGAAACGTAGACAATTTTTTTTTTTTTTTTTTTTTAAACACTTTTTTCTCATTCACCCTTACACTCACACACACATTCACACAGTCTTTTCGGCAACTTAGGCCATTTAAGACTTTTTACGATATCCGTTATTGATATATATACATATATGGGGTCCAGGCATTCTTATTTAAGCCATTTGGTATCCAATTGGCTTAAATAAAATCATCGGACTGCCTGGGGTCCGAACCCGCGATGTTTGGTATATGAGGTTAGCACGCTAACCCCTACGCCATGCCCCGAGGGCAACGTAGACAAATATATGAAATAAAGACAAATTTAATTTTCTTTATTGTTTTTCTGGCTGCCTGGATATCCTCACTACAGTGGTGTAGTGAGCTTAACTCGCGCCCGGGGGACAATACCTTTTTAGCGCCCCCCCCATTCGAAAACCATAACATATTATGTAAAATATACATGATTATTATATTACACTGGCACTAAATTTAAAATATATTTTCCAGAAATCAATTATAATAAAAATAAAAATTATCCAGCAATTTTTTGTTTTGCGGACCATTTGGCGCCCATTTGTGAGTAGTACCCGGGGCATAATGACCCCCTTGCCCCCCTCCCTCTCGCTACGCCTCTAGCTACTATCTATCTATTAAACACAACACAAGGCATGTGATACATCGTTTCTGGATAAATTTGCACGTAGAATAAGAATTTGCATACGAAATTTTAATATCTCTAATAGTTTTCGATTAATTGATACAAATTCTAAAAATATAAGATTTTTAATTTAACCACTTCTTAAACATATGACACAGGGAAAATATGGGGGATTTGATGAGGATTAAGAATCTACTTTTGTTATTTTTGTATCTCAATTATTTTTCGAGTTATACTCAAAAAACGATACAAAATTTGAGAAGGCTTAATATCATTAAACATAAAGGGTAGAAGATATTTAAGATATCGAATAAATTCTGTATTTAATGCAGATAACGAATCAATAAACACCAATTTTATATCTTTTTTAGTTTTTAGCAAATTTACGAAAATTCAAGCAAACATAGATGTGACTCTCTCTTATTAAATAGAGCAAACTAGTAATTGGCATAAATGTGTAAGATTCAGGATTTAGTGCTGATTCTAATGCAGTATTCACTCTTTATATATGTTGAATAGTTTTTTTATTATTTCGAAAAGAAAAAAATTCATCTGTCAAAATTAATTAAAATCGATTTTTTATTATTTCTAGGACATTCCTTGGCCAAAAATGGATTGTTTTAGTTAGAATATTTTATATTTTAATTTATTCACTCGATATCAAGCCCTAAATGTGTTTATTTAATTAAAAAACAATAAATTAAAAAATATTGGTGGGAGTTGACTTTCCAAGTCGTGAGTGTCATCAACAAACCCTCATTTTATGTGGGCGTAGCTAAATAGAAAAATTCCTATGGCTTTGTAATTAATTCAAGAGACCAGTTTTGCATTTTGCCTCAAATCCGTGAATAAATAAGAGAGATTTAGCGATTTTTTGAAAAGCAATCTCGCGCGAGACGAAAGGCTTAGACAAGAGTTACGCAAGTCTCCCTGCCTTGTCGCCGGGCGCCGATCGAATTGGAAAAAAAATTTGATGCTCTTCCATTAGTTGAAATAATTGTCAAATTGATTGATTTCATCTGTTTATACTCAAATTTTATAAAATTTAATTCTAAAAATGGCTATAAAATCTTATAACTAAATTGAGGGATCTTAGAAATTTTTTTATACATGTAAAATTGAAAGCTGAATTGATAAAAACAAGGACTAGAATATTGTCACAAGAGGACATAAAATTTCATCCAATTCTGATATGATATGAAACATGGGCGTACCCAGGATCAAATCTAGGGGGGGGGGGCATGGTCAGATGATGGTCGTCCAGGGGGGGAGGCCAGATCATGGTCGTCCAGATTGTGACATAGCTATTTTTTATATAGAGGTGAAAAGCCTTCGAATTAAAGGCCTAAAAACCCTCGAGTCCTATCAAAAAAAAATCATTCCCCGTCGCCATCCACCAATTTTGTTTCGTTTCATTACATTATAAACATTTAATTTTTTTTTTTGCTTCTAGGGGGGGGGGGGCAGCTGCCCCCTGCCCCTCGCTGGGTACGCCCATGATATGAAATGAAATTTTTTTTTTTAGAGCGAGTCCTTTGAGAAAAATTGGCTCTGCATGGACCATTGGAGCTAGAAGGCTAGAAATTTTATATACACGTAGGCAAAAATTCAGTGAATATAGATCAATGATCCTTTTTACTCTCATCTGATTGGCTAATCGGATGGTGAGATATAATGAAAAAATAAATGTTTAAATATTAAATTTTAGCTTCATCTAGTAATCTCTAGGAAATTCTAAACTCATTACAAAAAATCCGATGCAAATTGAAGAAGCGGTTTGCGAATTAGAGACATTTGAATATTCTAAGTTTTATTTCTTTTCTCTGTTAATATTTGGACCTCTTAATTCAAACAAAGGAGGGGCGGAGTCTGCCTCCCCCCTCCCCTCCTCTCTGTTTGTTGCCTTTGACCAAGGCGCGCCTTCCCCCTTTTCTACTAAAATAAAATAATAAATTAAAATTATATCTTCGGACAGATTAAAAAGAATTTTCAAGACTCTAGAAAAAAAAATTTGTTATGATGGTCACACAAATTTCTCTTAACTTTGGCTGTGCTTGTCACATCAGATTTTTTGATTTTTTTTAAACACTCAGACTTTTTTCACATTCACACTCACACTCACACACACATGCACACAGTCTTTTCGGCAAATTAGGCCATTTAAGACTTTGACGATAATCGTTAATTATTAATATATCTCTCTGGGGGTCGGGCATTTCTACTTAAGCCATTTGATGGTATCCAATTGGCGTTAAATAAAATCATCGGACTGCCTGGGTCCGAACCCGCGACGTTCGGTATAGAAGGGAGGCACGCTACCAACTAGACCAAGCCCGTAGGCGTTTGTGTTGAGATCTTTGATCGAGATATATTTCAATATGTAAACTTTATAAACAAAAGAAAATATTTATATTTTGTTACCAAGGTAATCATTTCTCCTATCTTTCCTATACATAGTTATACAGTATAGTTGTACAGTATATTGAAATATACAATGAATGAAAAGGATAAAGAAAAAGACACAATCCCCTTATTTAAGCCATTTGGTTCCCCTATCTTTCCTATGAAGTACAAGAGTAAAGTGTGCTTCAAACAATTCTGAAAGCAAAATGAAAATATACATTTTAAAGAGCATCTAAAAAATAAATGATTTTTGAATTTTAATCAAAATCGTTTGAGCGAATTTTGAGAAAATCGAAAAAAACTGAAAAAGTACATGTATATAAGATAAGAAGATAAGATAAGATTTTATTATGGGCCAGGCTGTTTGCTCCATTGCTTGTAAGATATTTTACAAAACTTGAAGATAAAGCATTGTTGTCAGCTTTAGTATAAATAGACAATTCTTTGCAGTTTTGTCTTAATCAGGTACATGTTAAATACAACTTATTTTTATTTCATTCACATCATGTGTCTATGGAAAATTTTCCTTTCTTTTTTATTTTGTATCTTTCCAACAAAGTCGTATGAGAAAAACAACAAACGCCGAGTCAACAGAACCGGCCACCCCCATAGGCCCCAGGCCCCCCAGATTCCATATGTATAAAAACAAAAATAACGATCAAAAATAGTTGTGCCAAACAGGCGGGGTCAGGCCCTCGCCCTGGTTGCAAAAGACCCAGGTTGGGCCCCCCGCCTCACCCGGAAGCGCATTCCATCGAGATACTGCCATCACTTGGAAAGATCCTCCGTAGAGGACGTCCTAGCATGGGAACTGATAGGAGGTTCTGTCTAAACTTAGAGCCCAGAAAATCAAAATATCCCCTCAGGTATTCAGGACAGTCCCCCTAATAATCTTCCAGACGAGTTTGAGGCAAGCAAGCCCCGGCCTCCTCCACCCTCAACCAGCCCAGCTCCTGGGTAAGGGAAAGTAAAAAATTTAAGATGCCTTAATTTAGCAACATTATAAGATTTTATAGCCATTTTTAGAATTAAATTTTATACAATTTGAGTATAAACAGATGAAATCAATCAATTTGACAATTATTTCAACTAATGGAAGAGCATCAAATTTTTTTTCCAATTCGATCGGCGCCGAGAGACAAGCCAGGGAGACTTGCGTAACTCTTGTCTAAGCCTTTCGTCTCGCGCGAGATCGCTTTTCAAAAAATCGCTAAATCTCTCTTATTTATTCACGGATTTGAGGCAAAATGCAAAACTGGTCTCTTGAATTAATTATAAAGCCAGAGGAATTTTTCTATTTAGCTACGCCCACATAAAATGAGGGTTTGTTGATGACACTCACGACTTGGAATGTCAACTCCCGCCAATATTTTCTAATTTATTGTTTTTTAATTAAATAAACACATTTAGGGCTTGATATCGAGTGAATAAATTAAAATATAAAATATTCTAACTAAAACAATCCATTTTTGGCCAAGGAATGTCCTAGAAATAATAAAAAATCGATTTTAATTAATTTTGACAGATGAATTTTTTTCTTTTCGAAATAATAAAAAAACTATTCAACATATATAAAGAGTGAATACTGCATTAGAATCAGCACTAAATCCTGAATCTTACACATTTATGTCAATTACTAGTTTGCTCTATTTAATAAGAGAGAGTCACATCTATGTTTGCTTGAATTTTCGTAAATTTGCTAAAAAAACTAAAAAAGATATAAAATTGGTGTTTATTGATTCGTTATCTGCATTAAATACAGAATTTATTCGATATCTTAAATATCTTCTACCTTTTATGTTTAATGATATTAAGCCTTCTCAAATTTTGTATCGTTTTTTGAGTATAACTCAAAAAATCTGGTGTGACTGGCGCACAGCACACAACTTTCTCCTTTTACCTTCGGTAATCGAAAGTTGTGCTCTGTGCTTGTCACACCAGATTTTTCGTGTCGACATGTATTTAGTTTCCGACAGTAGGGTACAATTAGAATTCAAGATGTAAAATTTATAAGTATGGGAAAATATTTATATTTTGTTACCATGGCAACCATTTCTCCTATCTTCCCTATGAAATACAAGAGTAAAGTGGGCTTCAGAAGATTTCAATGGCAAAATGAGAATATACATTTTAAAGAGCATCTAAAAAATAATTGATTTTTGAATTTTAAAAAAAATCGTTGGAGCAAATTTTGAGAAAATCGAAAAAAACTGAAAAAGTACATCAGTAAAGTACTAGTACTCTTTGGCCGATTTTGATTAAAAGCTTAATTTTCCGGTCCCGGGGGGTGTTTAACTTAAATATAAAATTTCAACCTCATAGCTCAATTTCTTCATGCTTAAAATTGAACACACACACACACACACACACACACACACACACAGACAGACCATGTCGCGAAAACCACTTTTTTGGATTCAGGGGACCTCAAAACGTGAAGATCCATCAAAATCTCGACATCGAATTTTTGACATGAATCCAATACTTTCTCTCTATATATATATTACATATATACATAGGTAAGAGAAAGTAAAAATAATTGAGATACAAAAATAACAAAAGTAGTTTTGGAGTTTAGGCTTTCACAGTTGTTATCATTAGTAAAAGAATTAGATTTTCGGTTTAACTGTGGTTTATTTGTAAAAATTACAACGTTTCGGCCACTCATTCTGTGGCCTTCTTCAGGTACAATTCAGCTAAGATTACAAAGGTTGTTACATCTGTGACAATCTCAATTGAACTGGAAGTTAAACAGAAAATCTAATTGTTTTACTAATGATAACAAAAGTAGATTCTTAATCAGTGGCGTAGTGAGCTTAACTCGCGCCCGGGGCATAATACCCCCCCCCCCCGCGCATTCGAAAACCATAACATTATACAGGGGCGTATATAGAAATTATTTTTTGGGGGCCCGAACTCAAAAATTTTCTTGCCTGCGGAAAATTTTTTGCCCTGCTTTTAAAATCATTTTACCTTTTTTTAAGGAGGCTACGTTTTGCGGAATTTTTCCCCCTTCCTGTTGAAAAATTTTATTTTTTTTGCGGAACCAAATTTTTCCGACACGCGCAAATTTTTTAAATTTTTTTCCTGGACATTAAAATTATTTTTTGTTTTGCGAATTTGTTTGCCGCCCCTTCGTGAGTAGCGCCCGGGGCATGATGACCCCCCTTGCCCCCCTCTCGCTACGCCACTGCCTCACTACTCAATATAAACATAGAAAAATATTTATATTTTGTTACCATGGCAACCATTTCTTTTAAAAGCAATAATTTTTAACTTTGCCCATCAACCGTAGGTTGGACAGGTAAAGTTAATGTAGCCTAATCGTAAAAAAAATCGAAATTTTTCTGAAGCTGCCAAAATGCGTTTTGAGGTCCCCTGAATCCATTTAAGTAATTTTTGGAATGATGTCTGTGTGTGTGTGTCTGTCTGTCTCTGTGTATGTCTGTGGTAATTTTTTTCGTCAACGAAATCTCAAAAACTATTCATTCAATTGTTTTGAAATTTTGCGCACATAAACTAGAGGTAGAGGCCAAGAACTGAAAAGCTTTTGATAAACATCGGACCATTAGGGAGCGCTCTAGAGGGGGGCCAATATTTTTTTCTTACATAACCTATAATTTTTTTTATATATTCAGAAACTAGACTTTCTCCCGAGTAAAATGATATATAATATTAGCACCCTAGTTTGTTATATATTTGTTAAAAAATTATTTAAATTTGAAAATTGTACATAGCAACAGAGCAAAATCAAAACAAACGAACGCTTTGCGTTATTTCTTTGAATAATGGGCGGGCAAAGTTGTGCGCTCGGCTTAGTCCGACCCTTTATTTTAAAATCTACTTCATAATTGGCCCCAACCCCCTTAATCAAAATCGTTAGTGCGAATTTTGAGATAATCAGAAAAAACTGAAAAAGTACATCAGTAAAGTACTAGTACTCTTTGATCGATTTTTTTCAAAAGCTTCGTGTTACATCCCAGGAGAGTACCTAAAATAAATATAAAATTTCAACCTCCTAGCGCTTTTCGTTCTTGAGATATTTTGATCACAGACAGTCGCGAAGTCCACTTTTTTTAGATTCAGGAGACCTCAAAACGTGTATATCCATCAAAATCTCGACATCGAATTTTTGATATGAATCCATTATTTCTAAAAAAAAAAAAAAAATAGGGGAACTTTTAAAAGGGGAAAAAAAAAAAAAAAAATTTTTATTTTATTACGCTCTAAAAATAGAAATTATAAGAATATGAAAAAAACGAATAAATAAAAAATGTGAAATTTATTTTTTATTAAAAAAAGATATATAAAAAAATATATAATTTTTCATAATTGAAAGTGAACTTAACTGCGCTGAAAGGTTCAAAGAATTTTTTTATCAAAAATCTCAATAATTAGATTTAAATAAAAATAACTCTTGATTTAGACTAATGGTAGAGAGAGACAAGGATGGAGATTCAGGTGGAAAAGATCAAAATAGCAAGGCAAGTGGTAGGTAGCCAAGTGACATTAATTAAAAATAATTTTATGATCTCAATTAAAATCTATGATATTATTATCTATTCTGTATTAAATTTCACATAGATTAAGAATCTGCAGGAAAAATTTCGATATTTCTAAAAATATGAAATTTTTTAAACCATGTAGATGAGATTCTTCTATTGTTATTTTTGTACATAAGACATTTATAGATATCTAAGTGCCTAATTAGTTGATAAGCCTACAAGGACTGAGGATGTACGAATAAAATTTTGTCCGAAACGTCTCCTTCGGCATTTGGCATCCAAAGGCTCTCTTCCATTCCATAACATCAAAAGCAACTTCTCTTCAGCTTATATAAAGTGTATTTAATAACAAATCAATAAACACTAATTTTATATCTTGTTTTGTTTTTAAAGAATTTACGAATATTCAAGGAAATAAAGTTATGACTGTATATTAATATTATTAAATTATTAAGTCGTGAGAGTTATTAATAAAAACCCTTATTTAATGTGGGCGTAGATAAATAAAAAAATTCCTATAGCTTTATAATTGATTCAAAAGACGAAGTTTGCATTTTTCCACAAATCTGTGTAAAAATAAGAGAGATATATCGACTTTTTGAAAAGCGATGTTGCGCGAGAAAAAAGCCTTGCCAAGGGTTACGGGAGTTCACTTGGCTGATCTCTGAGCGCCGGTTGAATTAGAAAAAAAAATTTCACACTCTTCCAGCATTTGAAATAATTGTTAAATTGATTCATTTAATCTTTTAATGTGCAAATTAATTAAAATTTAATCGAAAACTTTATTTAATAATAGTTATAAAAATTAAAGACTGCATTTTTTAAACCTTTGAGGTACAGAAAAGGAATAATTAGAGTGAACACATTTTCATTGACACAAATCCTTGCTGGGAGGGGGGGACCAGCTATCCTCCCGTGGGCCTGGAAAGCCCCATATTTTCTCAATTTTTCTTGGGGTAAGGAGCTTTCTGGGTGAGGGGGGAGGTCAAGAACCTTCTGGGGGGGCCAGGCCCCCCGGCACTCCCCTAGTTAGGCCCATGTACTTAATAGAAAAGATCGGAGAAATGCTTGCCATAGTAACAAAATATAAATATTTTCCCATGTTTATAAATTTTACATCTTGAAAATCGAATGTACCGTACTGTGGGAAACTAAATATATGTCGACATAAAAAATCTGGTGGGACAAGCACAGAAAACAATTTGATTGTAGATGACCGTAATGATGACCTATTTTATTATAACGACATCGGCCCGTTATGAAAATTACATTCATGGAAGGCTCAGCTGTTTTGTCATATTGGATGGGCGAAATTAATGATTTGCAAAACATCTGTTGATTATACTGAAGATAATGCAAAAGTATTTATTTTTCACCGATATCCTTATAATAAAAAAAAAAAAAAAAAAAAAAAAAAAACAGAATACAACTTTCGATTGCCGAAGGTAAGAAAAAGTTGTGTGATGTGCGACCATTACACCAGATTTTTGAGACATGAAAAATGAATTCTTTACTTAAAATAATAGATAAAATTAAAATTGTGCTTATTATTTAAAATCTAAAAATAAATTCTTAATTTGATTGCTGTGTGAGTGGGAATGAGAGAGAGAGAGAGATTTTCTCCTTTTCTATTCTAATTGAGTCTCTTGATAAAAAAATTATTTTTTATTCTTTTATTATTTGTTTAAATTATTATATTACCATAATAGAATAAGTCTTTTTGGCCTTATTTGAATTATATTAAATAAAACAAATAGAATCCAATTGTCCAAGACTCGTCTGGCCACTTGGGTTGGACACAGCCATTCAACCCACAAAGCTTGTTTTTAATGGCAATTCTCAGAAACGCATTGTTAAAATATACACAAAAACAGGCTTCTACTCTCTAACCTGAGAATATTGACCCTCTCTCTTTCTCTCGCTAATAAGTGATGCTTTAAAACTAGTAAATTCAAAAAATTACAATTAAATATAAAATCTGGTGTGACTGATGGCACAGCACACAACTTTCTCTTACCTTCGGTAATCGAAAGTTGTGTTCTGTGCTTGCCACACTAGATTTTTTTGGGTCGAGTTTCCGTTGATATTTTTTTTTTTTTTTAAATTTATTTACCCTTTTAAGCTTCCGTGGATATTAAAATTCAACATGCCCTCGGGGCTTGGTGTAGAGGTTAGCGTGCTAACCTAGTATACCAAACGTCGCGGGTTCGGACCCCAGGCAGTCCGATGATTTTATTTAAGCCAATTGGATACCAAATGGCTTAAATAAGAATGCCTGGACCCCATATATGTATATTAAATCAATAACGGTTATCGTAAATGTCTTAAATGGCCTAAGTTGCCGAAAAGACAGTGTGAATGTGTGTGTGAGTGTGAGTGTGAATGAGAAAAAGTGTGAATGTTTAAAAAAAAAAAATCCAACATGTAAAATTTATAAACATTGGAAAATATTTATATTTTGTTACCATGGCAACCATTTCTCCTGCCTTTCCTATGAAGTTCATGAGTAAAGTACGCCCTCGGGGCTTGGTGTAGTGGTTAGCGTGCTAACCTCGAATACCAAAAGTCACGGGTTCGGAGCCCAGGCAGTCAGATGATTTTATTTAAGTCATTTGAATACCAAATGGACCTCCAATATTGATTAATAACGGATAACGTAAATGTCTTATATGGCCTGAGCTGCCGAAAAGACAGTGTGAATGAGAAAAAAGTGTGTTTTTGGAAAAAAAAGAGTAAAGTACCCTTCAAACAATTTTGAGAACAAAATGAGAATATACATTTTAAAGAGTATCTAAAAAATATTTGATTTTTAAATTTTAATCAAAATTGTTAGAGCGAATTTCTGAAAAAGTACATCAGTAAAGTACTAGTACTCTTTGGCCGATTTTGTTCAAAAGCATAATTTCACGCTCCAAGACCCGTGCCTAATTTAAATATAAAATTTCAACCACCTAGCTCAATTCCTTCATGCTTTAAATTGAACCCAGACACAGACATACAGACCATGTCGCGAAAACCACTATTTAGATTCAGGGGATCTCAAAACGTGTAGGCTATATCCATCGACATCGAATTTTTCACATGAATCCAATACTCTCTTTTTCTCTCTCTATATATTAACATTTATAGAGGTAAGAGAAAGTAAAAAATATGCCCCCCTCCCCAAAGAAAAAGTTAAATGACGCCGCTCCTGAAAAATAAATAAAAATAAAAATTTCTTAATTTCATTCAGATCTTTTTCGGCATCGAAGGCCATTTAGACTTCTGTTTATTATTTTGGATTGATAGTCAATCGAATTGAAATAAATTGTCGCATGAGACGGAATGCTAACCACTACACCAAGGCCCGAGGGTAAAAATAGTTGATTTATGAATTTTAATCAAAATCTAGCTCAATTCCTTCATGCTTTAAAATCACCTTTTTGACACGTTAGATTCAAATGCTTTAAGCATAATTAAAGCATTATTAAAAATATATCTTTTCTTATTAGTTCTATTAATTATGTACTATTTAAGGTAATTTTAAGCAATAAAAGATTCTAAATAATAAATTTCTAGTTTTATTCGAATGTGAAATTAATTAAGTCCCCTGGAACGAAAATAGAGGGGTTAGTTTTAAGAAAATTTTGAAAATTCTCAAAGTCACGTTTTCCTGTTTTACCAATGAGTCCAAATTTTGTAGAGAGTATTTTTTAATGCATTGGAAAAGATCTACGGGTACCTGCTATTAAATTTATAAAAAAAAAAAAATGTTGACGGGGGTCAAAATTGTGAGGGTCTCTAATAAACCTCCAATTTCTGTGAGCGTAGAAAAATAAAAACTATAGCTATAGCTTTATAATTAATTGAAAAGACCAGTTTTGCATTTTGTCCCAAATCGATTGCAAAATAAGAGCGATATAGTAACTTTTTGAAAAACGATTTGGTGCGAGAAAAGAAGGCAAGCCAAGACCTACTCCAGGCTCCTTGCCTGATCTCTGAGCGCCGAGCGAATTAGAAAAAAAAAATCTGACCCTCTTCCATCATTTGGCCAAATGATTGATTTCATAGTTTTATGATCAAATTTTATTTAAATTTAATAAAGATTTATCTTTTTTATATATAAAGTCCTTGTAAAAATATAAATTGCTATAAAAATAGAAGATTGCATTTTTTTAAAGAATTATTTGAAGTGCGACTACAGACGAGGAATAACAAAAATGTATATTCTCATTTTGCCATTGAAATCTTTTGAAGACCACTTTACTCGTCTAATTCATAGGAAAGATAGGAGAAATGCAAATAAAATATAAACATTTTCCCATATTTATAAATTTTATATTTTGAATTCTAATAAAACTAAATATGTTTCGACACAAAAAATCCCATGAAACTAGGCATCCTTCGGGGGGGGGGGCTCTCGGGGGGGGGGGGGGGTAATCTGGTGTGACTGTAAATACAAATCAAATTTTTAAGTATTAATTTTTAAATTTTTACATTCAAAATAAATTTTTTTTTGAAAAAAAGTATTTTTTTAAATCTCGGGGGGGGGGGGGGGGGGGGGTAATTACCCCTAGTTACGCCCATGCAAATATCTGTTGGTTCTTAAGATATAAATTTTTTTTTTCTTTATTTGATAATCTCTTATTTATTGCTCTATTTGTGTGTGTGAGAGAGTGGCTGGCCTGGATCGCCTCACTGTGACGTCACTCAATAATGAACACCCACACAAACACAGAAGCTCAGCATCAACGGTTATTTGAAAGTATAAATTAATTAGAAGAGAAGGAGGGAAATCCTCCTGGTAAAACAGCAGCCAAGTGAAATAAAAAACGTTATATTCCGTCGCCTACGTTTCGAGAGCAAGTCACACTCGTCTTCAGGGTCTATAGTAACAAATTTTATTTGATAAATTATTTTATTTAAAATAGTGAAATAAATAATTGAAGATTTAAAAAAATGTAATTCTAAAATTTGCCGTTTGAGAGCAGCACTGACTTTGCTTCGTTGAATAGAGCGATTGCAGAGACCTCTAGCTACGAACTCAACTTGATTAACCCTTTCCAGTCTTCAATTCTCGTTTCAAGTGTTCAATATCCATCATTTCATTTTGATATCGGCGGATTTTACGTCCCACTAATTACTAGTCGAATCACATCATTCATCTACTAATCTCGTTATTTAATGTCAATGTATCAATATAAATAATAATAATGACAGATCTTTTCAAATCTGCCATGGGCTACTTTGGTTCAACGGCCAGCAGCAGCACGGAAAATGAACTCGTTGGCCAAACCGTTCAGATAGCAAATGTCAAACTTAGGATCAAGAAGGTTATAGCTGAAGGTATAATATTTTCTTATTTTAACGCCATTCACATATTTCATTAATATTCAAAAACATCCTATAATTAAATTTGTATGTATTATTTTGAATTTATATTAATTAATTAAATTTTATTTTAATTTCATGTCATGTTTAGTGTAAATAATAATTCATTGAAAAATAATTTAAAATTTTTTAATTATATTGCTCACTTTTATTAGGGAACGATCAGTTATATTTTAAATTCTCTACTACAATTTTCTCAAAATTTGGGTAAAATTAAACTTGGTCATCAAAGTATGTGTGAATTGTTTGATTCGAAAACTAATACTTAATAAAATCGCATTTTTCCGACTTTATATATAAACATTATGATCTTTGTCATTTTATCATCTGAAACTAATAAATGAATCATTAGCTTTTGTCTTTTAACATCTCTCTCTTCTGTCATATGTCAGGGAATGACAAAAAGTGATTACCCGAGATATTGATTACATTATAATGGGCACTTCCTTAGAAGACTGCAACATTGCTAAAGTTTTTGCCGGTATTTGAAAATATCGCATTTCTTGTAGGTTAAAATTGAAATTCTTTTTGTAGCTTATAAACTTCAATATATATTAATTAATAGAAGAGGGTTGGGTTTGCTGCCTTTACTTTAATTACTTTGTGCAGAAACATCTGGTGGGATGGAGATAAAAAAATCATTAGAAAAACTATTTCTACTTTCAAAATGAATCATTATATCCAAAATTATATATATATTAAGAAATTAATATTAATACAAAAATTATTTCAGGTGGATTCGCATTCGTATTTGTAGCCCAAGATCTAAATACTGGAAAAGAATATGCTTTAAAGGTGATTTTTTTAAAATAATATTTAACTTTATATAGTTCTAAATAAGGAAAAATTGTTTAGCAATTAAAGCATTTTTTTTTCTTTCAGAGGTTGATTGCTTCAGATCAAGAATCTAAGAAAAATATATCACAAGAAGTTGCGATTTTGGTAAATATATTATTTTAATATAATAGTGATCACTTTTATTTCGCATTATTTGTTCAAATTTATTTTTTAAACTAAAAACTCACAACTATAATAAATTTGTTATTTTATAGGGATGAAAATTTTATAAACTATAACCATAAATTGAAAAAAATTAAACTTTTAATATTGACCCGAAATTTTTAGAATCACTAAAAAAATTTGAGATTAAAATTTTAAGAGCTGGAGCTGTTTCCCAATATCTTTCTAGCCTTGAGTAAAACTAATATTGAAGTCAATTTTATAAAAAAAAGATTTCTAGAATTACTAATGATTATCCTCGAACCAGGGGCGTATATAAGGGGGGCCGAGGGGCCCATGCCGCCCCCCCTACGAAATTTCCCAAACACATATACATATAACATGTTATAGGGATATACAGACATCAGCGCAACAAATTTTTCCGCATGGTGGAAAACTTTGATTCCGCAAAAGAAAAAATGTTCTTCAAAAAATTTCGTGTGAAAAAAATTTAGTTTCTTAAAAAAAATATTTTCCGCAGAAAAATTTTTGAGTTCAGGCCCCACCCCCGAAAAAAATTTCTATATACGCCCCTGCTTCGAACAAAAGAAAAAAAAACTCCCGATAGAACTTTAAATTGTAAAAAACAACACAAAAAATTAAATTTTAAACAAAAATTGTTTTTTATTCGAAAAATGAATACATGGCATTTACTTTTGAATATGATTTCCACGACTGATTTTTAAAATAAATTTGGTAGCGTTATTCAAGCATGAGTCTATTCATAATGATTTGCCAGAGTATACTGAAATAAATTAAAAAAAGTTTTTGATTAAAAAATTAATTTTTTGTGTTATTTTTTATAATTTCAAGTTCTATCGGGCTTAAAAAAAACACCCTTTATCTCAGAAAAACAGATAATTTCGTGTTCCAAAGCAAATGCATACTAATTACCATTGATTAAAATGCAATTTTAATAAATCATCTTTGAATTACTTTGTTTTTTATAAATTACTATAGAAAAATACAATACTCAGGTTAGAAAAAAAACAGCAATAGTAAAAAATGGTTTATAAATAAATAAAAAAATTTTCATCTATAAAAGATTTGATTTATTTAAAGAAAGGAAAGTTCAATATCTCGATTAGAAATCTTTGCTCTACTGGACTTTTTTATATTCTCTTAATTTACAATTTTTACCGCATCACCTTGTGATGTAATAGTCTCTTTTTAGATATTCATTGATTTCTTTCTAAGTTTCACAATAAAAAAAAGTCAAGATTGACATTGTAGAATCATGTTTTTATTCATTGATATTCCACTTTTTCTCTTCGTTTATAGACTAGGAAGAAAAGATTTATAAATTTTAAAATAAACAATTTTTTTAAAATTACAAACACTAGATCATAACAAGATATGGATTTTATAGCTGGATAATCGTTAATGTGTAAAGAAAAGAATGGCATCTAAAATATTTATATTTCATTTATTAGGCCCTCTATGCTGACGTTTCGGTCTTGGTTAGGACCATCCTCAGAGCTTACTGTTTACAAATGTATACTCAGCCGCCAAGCTCTGAGGATGCTCTTAACCAAGACCGAAACGTCAGCATAGATAGCCTAGTGTGTAAAGAAAAGAAAAACGGCTAGTAAGAGCATCCTCAGAGCTTGCAGGCTGAGTATACATTTGTACACAGTAAGCTCTGAAGATGATCTTACCAAGAACGGGACGTCGGTATAGAGGGCTTAATAAATGAAATATATTTAGCAGCTTTTCTTTTCCTTACACACTAGATCATAAGTTTCAATGATTTATTAAAAATTAAATTTTTAACATATAGGCCCTACATATTTCGATCCTTGTGCCATCTTCAGAAGTCATTTCTCAATTTTATACTTTAATTACATGATTAATTTATTATTATTATCAATATAAACTTTTTTTAACCTATCTATGCCCCTGATTTTACCGCATAATTTTTCACGCTATACGAATCAAACTGACACCCGACAGATATTTCTAAATTATAGTAATTCAAGATTTTGTAGTATTATGCCAAAGGTTAAGAAGGAATAATAACTCAAAAAACATATATATATATATATGTTATATTTAATATAATGTTTTTTGAGTATACAAAATATCTTATCTTTTTATTATTTTTTCATGTTTGTAGCTCTTAAGATGGTTCAAACCTGAACCGAAACGTTATGGCCTTACATGGCGAAAAAAGGCCTTAAAAAAATGAAATAAAATTTGGCTGCATTCTTCTTGAGAATTATTCCTTCTTACCTTTGGCATTTCTAAATTTATCCTGGTAACTGAAATATTCAACTATAAAAAAATGCAGTGAGAGTTATAGGTGGTTTCTTTTCACGGCCGATTGACGGATGTTGGGTCAGGTTTTAGTAAATAATTAAATTATTTTTAGAGGTTGAAATTGGCCAAAATCGTAAACCATTGAAAAATAAACATATATCTCTAAAAATAATTTAATTATTTACTAAAACCTGACCCAACATCCGCCAATCGACCGTGAAAAGAAACCACCTATAACTCACTGCATTGAAGTTTCAACCGGCCCTGCATCGAATCTTAACTTTTTTTAATATAAAAAAAATTTACAAAAACCCTCTGTCCAGCAAAGTAGAGCATTATTTGTTTTTACACTCTCAAAATTATATTTATTATACCATTTAAAATGCCTTAATTTTGATATATATACATTATTTTTTAGAAACAACTGAGTGGTCATCCGAATATAATCCAGTTCCTATCAGCCCAATGGGTCGATCGCAATGATGGCAGCTCTGAATGTCTGGTGGTGACAGAATTATGCCCTGGTTCGTTAATCCAAGCTCTTGCAGCTCGCAAAGGAATCCCATTGCCACCCACTCAATTATTACAAGTATTTTGGCAAACCTGTAGAGCTGTACAACATATGCATGTACAAAATCCTCCAATTACACATCGAGATCTAAAGGTAAGCAAGTCTCTATTAATCACTAATTAAATCTATTACTTAGACTCTTCAAGTTTATTTATTATTCTTCTCATTATAAATGCTTCATTTCATAATATATCCTCTTAGATTTCATAATTAGTAATTATTTACACAAGGTTTTATAAGTAATTAAAAAAAAAATACTTTCATATACAAACATATTAAATGACCCTCGGGCTTAAGGGTTAAGCCAGTGTCTTTACCAAGGGCATCACAGCAGTCCCCGAAGTCAAGGCCCAAAATTAGGACCTGAATTTATGTTGGCAAGCAGCAAGTTTTTAATATTGACAATTAAGTCATTATTTTTTGTTTATAATTTGGACTCTTGTGAAGGTCATTCATAACAGACAGACAGACCTAAAAAACTTTTTAAAAAAGTAAAGCTGTATGTATTTATATTTCTCAACTTATTTTGGGCTCCGGTAAACTGATCGAGCAAACGTTTCATAATCAATAATACTTGATCAGATATTAGAATTCAAAACATCTCGATTTTTTTCGGACTTTAACTAAGCCTCGCCAATAACTAACACTCAAAGCTTTGTTAGATATATAATTATTTGTTTTCTTTATTTACCATAATAATTAAAATTCTTGAAAAATTCTAAAATTGTTTACCCATATCCATAATCGCCCGCAGACTATATTTTACAGAATAAGACGCCCCTAAGGGGTAAAAGTTTGGCCAAAAAAGTTTTTTTGGAGGCGAATTAAATGTTGAGTTCGCCCCCTCTCTTCAAAAAAAAAACAAACGGTATATGGCCTTAGAGATGCAATTTAGACCTAATAATAAATTAGCATTATTTTTTTATTTTAAATAAAATTTAAATTTCTTTTTCAGATCGAAAATTTACTTATCTCATCAGATGGAGTTATTAAATTATGTGATTTCGGAAGTGCAACCGTCAAGACATTTCAACCAGACACTATGTGGTCAGCCAATCAACGTTCATTACTTGAAGAAGAAGTAATTTCTATCTTAATTCTTATTCAATCAACTTTAAAATTCAACTCATTAATAATTTTAATTTGATTTAAGATGGCTAAGGTGACAACGCCAATGTATCGAGCTCCCGAAATGGTTGACACCTGGTCAAATTTCACTATTGGAACTCCAAGTGATGTCTGGGCCCTTGGATGCCTCCTCTATGTATTGTGTTATACCAAACATCCTTTTGAAGATTCCGCTAAATTGAGAATTTTAAATGCAAATTATACTATACCATCTGGAGATAAGCAATTCGCCTACTTTCATGATATTATAAGTAAATATAAATCTAAGTCTATTCATTATAATTAAAATTGAGGTATAGAGAATCAAAGGATTATAGAAACAAAAATATGAAGAAGATATAGAAAAAAGTTTTGTTGAAAATGGTTTGCCTAGATTAGGCTTTTTCAAAAATGAACAAATTAGATCACTCTATTTTTGCCACATAACATCTGATCTGATTGAGCTGTTCTAATTTTAGATGAAGTTTAAGACGGCTACTGCCCTCGGGCCTTGGTGTAGGCGTTAGTGTGCTGGCCTTTTGTTCGAAGGGTCGCGAGTTCGTAACCGTCTCAGGCGACAAAATTTATTTAAATTGAATTTGCTACAATTCAATTTAAATAAATAGGAACGAAGTCTAAATGGCCTTCGATGCCGAAAAGACCTGAATTAAATTAAAAAAAAAAAAGAAAAAAAGACGACTATTAGACAAGTTACTGCAAACTTGAGCATCTGAAAAATAAAAATGCTTGGAACTTCAGAACCTTAAGTTTGCTTGTATCAGGGGCGTATATAAGGGGGGGGCGATGGGCCCCCTCCCCGAAATTTCCCAAACACATATACATATATAGGGATATACAGACATCAGCGCAACAAATTTTTCCGCAGGATGGAAAACTTTGGTTCCGCAAAGGAAAAAATGTTCCGCAAAAAATTTCGGGTGAAAAAAAATTTAGTTTCTAAAAAAAAATTTTTCCGCAGAAAAATTTTCAGTTCGCGCCCCCCCCCCCCCCGAAAAAAATTCCTATATACGCCCCTGGTTTGTATAAAAAGATTGCACAGGCATACTTTGTCGAGGTTACAAATACGGGTGTAGCCACCTTTAATAAATAATTATACTCTCTGAAGAGAAAGTCCCTGCTGTCTTGGCAACATGAATTTATTTCATATGTCATTTATTTATTTTTTTAATAATTGAACAGATAACTTTATTTATTATTCCAATAAAGTATAAATGATTGGTATATCAATAGACTCTATAAATAAATAATTTATTTTTCTAATTAACAATCCTTATTCAAATTAATCATAAACCATACTATGTTGTTTTGGTGAGAGGTTCAGATATATATGGACTATGTATAATTAGAAAAATAAATTATTTATATTTATATAGAGTCTATTTTGCGACAGGTTCAGATACTTAACAATCTGATTGAGCCCCAGATTTTGTCGCCAAAGCAACACTGAGAGGAAAAAAAATAATTAAGATAAACTTCTACAAATATTTACTTAACACATCATCAAAAAAGTCTCAAAAAAAATTTAATTCTCTAAATCGTCGCTTTAAATTAGAAGATATTGAATACAATTTATTTTAAAAATTTAACAAACCTCTTAATTTTCTTAAAATTTCTTGACTAGCCCTTATTTTCTGAGATAATTTCGTCATGCAAGTTTAAAATAGCTCACATTTTAGGGGTACTGCTGCGATTTTCATAACGAAATTATATACATTAACCCCAAAGTAAAAAAAATTCCATCCCAGGAGAAAAATTTATTTCAATTGGATACCAATCAATTGAGATAAATAGGGACTGGGTCTAAATGGCCTCAGATGAGGAAAAAGACCTTAAACAAATTAAAAAAATATTCTTATTATTAATAATTAATTTAATTTCTAGGGGGATGTTTAAAGGCGAATCCAGCAGAACGATTTAGCGTTGCCACAATACTCGAAAGATTAGCAGCTATCGCTGAGACTCATGGGATTAATCTTAAAGAGCCCTTACGACTTCCAATGCCTTCTGATATCTCTAATACATCCTCACCAAATGCTTCTCGTAAGTATTTTGTTTAAATCTTAGAATTTCTTCTTCAAATATATAAAATATTGATAAAGGCCAAAATCTGCCAAATTATTCATTATTTAATTAAAGCCATCTTCAAACTAAATCTTCAAAATATTTTTTTTTATGTGATTTTTGGAGAAATAAAACAGCAAAACCTTTCAGGAAAGCCTGCCTTATATTATATTTTGCTCACATTTCGGCCAGCCTAACTCCAGGTTATCTTCACTACAAGATATAGTAAGTTGGTGGTCTTTGTCTGGTGTTGTAAACATTTGCATGAAGAGAGGAGAGGAAGACGAGCATTCAACTATTCGTTCACGAGGATGCCCGGCCAAAATATACAAATAATATAAGGCGTTCCTGAAAGATTTTACTAACTAACTAACTAACTAACTAAATCTTCAAAATATTTTTTTTTATGTGATTTTTGGAGAAATAAAACAGCAAAACCTTTCAGGAAAGCCTGCCTTATATTATATTTTGCTCACATTTCGGCCAGCCTAACTCCAGGTTATCTTCACTACAAGATATAGTAAGTTGGTGGTCTTTGTCTGGTGTTGTAAACATTTGCATGAAGAGAGGAGAGGAAGACGAGCATTCAACTATTCGTTCACGAGGATGCCCGGCCAAAATATACAAATAATATAAGGCGTTCCTGAAAGATTTTACTGTTTTATTTCTCACGAAATCACAACTCTGCAACTAGCATCAATTGATAAATTCATATTTCCTTTTAGCTCGATTAAATCATCAGAATAATAAACTCGAAGCAGACCAAGAAATAGCGAATTCTCAAAAGCCTCCACCGCCAAGGCCTGTTCCTCCTCGTCCAGCTCCTCCCCCCGACTCCGGATCTCATTCTCCTCAGCCGACAGCGGCTCCACCTTCGAGACCTGCCCCAATGATGCACCCACCTGCTGCACCAAGTGGTGGTGGAGGGTTATTTAGCTCATTCAAAGGAGGAGCCGGAAGTTTTTTGAAAAATTTAAAAGACACTTCTAGCAAAGTAATGCAAACTGTACAACAGTAAGTTTCTTATTATCTTTTAAAATTAATTACACATATTCAACAATAAAAAGAAAAATAATCAAACTATTAAGCGAATTTAAGAAAAACACAAAATTTATAATTTTAAATAAAAACATTTTTTCTAGAAGGTGAGGGAGGCGGGCCCCCTCTACTTCTAGGGGGCAATAATTACCTGACCCTGAGTGACAACACTCTGGAATGGCCCTGAAAACTCATGGGTGTGATTTGACTTTAGCACTCACTGATATATATATACTCTTTTACTCTCAATTGAGATTTATTCATTATAAAAATAATATACATACATTTACAATTTAAGGGCTTTTTATTTTGGCCCTTTTCCCAAGATCAAGATATTAAAACAGAAGTCGGCATCTGCGGCCCGATCTAATTTTTTGTGCGATCCTCAACCAATAACGAATTACATATAGGGCTGTTTTCTTCACCCCCGGGTCAAGAAACTGGTCCTCAGTTAAGATACTTATCCTTGACTTAAGAGTTTTTTTGGACAGTGCTGCCCGGCCAAAGATATTTTTTTTAAACGTGGCTGTTCTCTAAAGGCTGCCGACCTCTGTATTTAAACATATCTACGATATTATTTATTTTTTATCTACTAATAATAACTAAATTATCTTTAACTTTTTTCTTATAGGAGTATTGCTCGGTCAGAAATTGATATCAGTTACATTACATCTCGTGTAGCCGTGATGCCCTTTCCTGCTGAAGGCCTAGAATCTGCTTACCGAACAAATCATGTGGAGGATGTACGCGCTCTTCTTGATACCAGACATCCTTCCGGAAGGTTTCTTGTAGTGAATGCATCAGGACGCTCTTATCCTGCTCACAGACTTTCGCCAGGTCGAGTGGTTGAATGCCCTCCTCGTCCTACACTTGCACAATTATATCGAACTGCTGGTGAGATGTATGCTTACCTCGCGCATGATCAACGAAGAGCTTGTATTATTCACTGTACGGTAAGGTCCAGACTAAACAGATTAAATCTGTTTATTCTGACTAGGATTTAATTTATTTTATTTTTTTTTAAGGATGGGAAGGCTATATCTGCCCTTTTGGTCTGTGCTCTATTCATGTATGCCAATCTTATTGACAGGCCAGAAGATGCTGCTCAAATGTTCGCAGTGAAGAGAATGCCACCAAATATACAAGCATCACAATATAGGTATTTTTTAAATTGAAATATACGTACCATGGGCGAAGGTCAGTTCTTCCAGAGATTTAGGATCTAATCATTTTAATAGAAACTTGTTTAATCCAGCAGCGAAGAAACCTGGGTATGGAACAGAAGATAAAGAAATCGCCCCGAAGCTATCACGACATATCTTCGAATCATTTTTACTTGGTATTCTTAACGCCTGATGAAAAAATGGATTATTTTTTTACAATCAGAAGCGTTCTGTACAAAGTTTAAATAAAGATGAATTACCGAAACACAGGCCATAACCAAATGTTAACCATAAAGCTAATGATATCTGTCTCTAGTAGTCTGGTCCAAACTTCATCAACTGTTTATCCTCAAGTTTCTTCGCTACTGACATAAACACGTTACTATTAAAATGGCAAGACTCTAACGATTATTTTGGCGCAAATCGACATTTAATACTTGTTTTTTTTATTCAAATTTGAAGACATTCGGTTGCTGAGGCAATTTCGATTTTAGAGTATATATTTATATTTTATAAGTGCCTCTGGCTTCCGGCGACTGAACAACCCTCTTGTTTTCCCAGATTCAGCATAATTTCAAAGATCTCGGTGGCAGTACCTCTTCACATAGGCTTAGGCCGCCGGCCGACTTAACGACTAAATTGAATTCTTTGTTTTAGGTATTTATATTATTTACAAAAGATTTTTAAAGAACCCAGTGCTCCTTTAAATACGAGACCGTATACTCTCGTTTCTTTTACTGTACAACCAGTTCCTTTATTTAATAAAGTCAGGTAATATATATTTTTTATTTTTAATATACGATATATATATACGTTATGTTCTGGAAGGTTTCGCGACGGATGTATGAAAGATAAGTTTCTCGGGTTAAGTCGCGTGGGGTGCTGAGATTTACTAAATCTTTACTTTTTGCTGAGATTTACTAAAAAGATTTAGTAAATCTCAGCACCCCCCCCCACGCGACTTAACCCGAGAAAACTTATCTTTGCATTATATATATATCAACTAATGTTCATATTTAAAAGTTCTGTTTTTTTCTCAATTCCACGCTTCGCTATTTATGACATCAATTTTATTTGTTCAAGATTCTTTTAACTTTTAAATTGAAAGATTATTGTATTGTATTGTTGTCTTCCTTTTTCGCGCCTGTATTGTCGATCCTTTTTTTGTGAAGGATAAATATATATATATATATACAATAGATGAGGCCTTTTTTTATATGTTTGACTCTAGAATATACAGTAGAGTGAGTGAAACTGAGAAAAAAACACCTTGATTTATTTATTTCTTCAAAACTATATATATATACTTTATCCAGTATTACATTGACGCATCAATCACCATCATTTAATTTTCATATTTTTTTTTAGAGATGGATGTCGACCGTATGTTGAAGTTTTCCAAGGAGAAGATAAAGTAAAAACCACACAAATAGAATATGAACGCATGAGACCTTATAACATAATGGATGGAAAGGTATTCATATAATATTTAATATTTAACAATATTTTGTGAATATCTTTATTTATTGGTGGACTAAACGTTCCATGATCTCCGGAAATTAAACCTGCATCCTATCTAGAGTCTCGGCAGATTATGGGGCTTGTGTCAATAACAAATTAGATCTTAATTTGAGTAAATGTAAAATTATGACATTCTCAAACAAATTAACACCTATTAGATTAATGATATAAAGAGGATGCAGCCAATATTAAATAAAAAGCATCTATTTATAACACTCGCTATAACACCTATTCAGGCCTATTCTCTAAAAACGGACGTTAAAATTTTAAAATAAACAAATGGGTGTTAAAAAGTAATGTAAGCGTTAAAAAATGCTATTCAAAATCACTCCCTTGCCTCAAATAGCTATTCTGTAAACAAAAATTTAAAGCCAATGCGTTAACATTCAGTAAAGTAGTGTTAAAAATTAATGCCATGTCTAGGGGGTGCCTTATTTAGCTATATAATTAACCCGCGACTCTTGATTAGAATTTTACTGCTTACAGTAGGGTGTTAGATCAGACCAAGTTGTCTGTCCCCTTGCTGATTTAACTAGTGTCTGATAAGTGAGAAATTTTTCTCTAACTCTTCAATCCTCTTGAAATGCAATGCCAACTGCATTTATAGGGGACCTAGAGTATTTTGGTGCATGGGGTCGGTTTTGGGGGGGGAGTTGGGGGGGTAGTTGGTGCTGTTCGAGGGTCCGGTGTCTTGGTGCAGAGGGAAGCACATCGATGCCCTGCTGGAGATGCTAGGTTTGATTTCCGGGAGCCATAGGACGTTTGGCCCTTCAATAAAAAACACTCTCAAAATATTATTAAATATATCTATGACTTGTCAATTCCGAATTGAGGTTATTCATTGAATATTAATGATCTTATTATAGATCTCCGAAAATTATTTAACTATAGGCTAATATTTAATTATCTTTGAATGGAACTAATCCATTAAAAAAACTAATATTTAATGATTTAATTTTAAAAGTAATTTTTCAACTCTTACTTTTTTAGATCTGCATTCCTTTGGGTATTACAGTGTGTGGAGACGTTACAATCATAATGTACCACGCACGAAATACATTAGGAGGAGTGATGGCGCCGACTGCAATCCGGATAGCGCAAATTCAATTTCATACAGGCTTCCTAAATCCTGATGAAACTACTTTAGAATTCACTAAGTAATTATTTTTTTTTCTATAATCAGGGTCGGATTCTGGAGATAGCCATTTCTGCTTTTCAACTAACGATATGTTTATCTTAACTTTTGACAAAATTTCTTATAGGGCTAATCAATTCAAAACCTTTTATTTTAACAAAACACTCACATGTCTTGTTAAATATATCTATGACTCAGTTAAAGTCCGAATCGAGGTATTTTGTATACTATTATCTTATTCAAATAATAGATCTCGAAAAATATTTAGCTTTTATTTTAATATCTTATTTCACTATTATCAGACATTTAATCACAATTCCCCCTGAATTATTTTTAAAACAGGTTCATTTGGAAATTTATCTTTTTCTAGAACGGAATTGGACGAAGTAGCAGATGCTGATCATTATCCGGAAAGGTTCCATGCAATTCTCGCAATATCTGCAGGTGCCACGCCAACTCATGGGCTTCTTGATCAACCATGGATTGGACACGATTCCCGAAGTCCTCCTTATGCTTTGCCTCTCTTTAGTTCCAGACTAGAAATGGATGAGGCCATTGACAATTTTGGTAAAACTTTCATTATCATTTAATTTAAAAAAAATTAATATTATATATATATATATATATATATATATATATATATATATATATATATATTTTTTTTTTTTTCTTTAAAAACATTCACACTTTTTTCTCATTCACACTCACATTCACACAGTCTTTTCGGCAACTTAGGCCATTTAAGACTGACGATAACTGTTATATTAATAATATATATATATTTGGGGTCCAGGCATTTCTATTTAAGTCATTTGGTATCCAAATGCCTTAAATAAAATCATCGGACTGCCTGGGGTCAGAACCCGCGACGTTCGGTATAGAAGGTAGGCACGCTACCAACTACTCCAAGCCCCGTGAGCCCTATATATTTATTTTAATTGATAATGGAAGGGAATGAGCAGCCTAAGGCAGAGTCTACACTCTGTCTATGTAAAAATAATTCTCAAACCGGTAGAAACGTTTTGGCACATAAGAACTACTTTATATAATATTATCAATATTTTATTTATTTATTTAAAATTTATTCTCTTCCCGTTTGCTCCTTCGAGACTAAAATGTTGCCAGAACTTTTAGAGCGCAGTGATGGGCAATATTAAAAGCATCCCCACAGGTTTTCACATAAGATTATTTAATTTTTCTATAAAAATTGACAAAAATCTTTATTCGAATTGTCTTTTGTGTGAACCCCAAAAATTTCCTATAAAAATTTACATTAAAAAAAAAAAAAAAAAAACAATGAAATAATCACATGAGGAAAAACATGCCCTTCAATGTATTATATATATTAGGATGGTTCTTATTTTTCAGAGTTAAAATTTTTTTTGCTACCCTCAGTCAGAGTCTCTATGGGACTAAAAAGTCTCATAGAGACTCTGACTGCTCACTCTATCTCTATATATCAAAAGAAAACATTATTTTTTTTCACTTCTAGTTACTCCTGCGCCAGCTCAGCTTCCGAATCGGCCACCTCCCCCTGCAAGACCTAAAAGTCCCTTACCCCCAAGGCCTCCTCCAGTCCAAGCTCCACAAATTTCTAAGGTGAGTTACAAATTTATATAATATAAATCCTTTTATTGACTTAATTATTTATTTCATCCTTTTATTTTACATTTTAGAAAGAAGAAGAACCCCCTCCAATTCCTGATCAACAAGTTACTGCCGAAGCTGATTTATTAAATATTGATGCGCCTCTTCAAAATATTCAGCCTCCACCGACTTCTACTTCAAATGTGGATTTATTAGGTGGCTTTGAAATAAACGAACCAGAACCACCATCGAAAAACCAAACATCAAATTCCAAAGATTTATTTGATCCTTTTGCTGATCCTGTTCCTGTAAGTATTAATAAATCAATTATCTATCTCCATATTTAAATTGATTTGAAATTTTGTTTTCAGTCTGTCGGACTAGGCTCTACAGGATTGTTAGGTGGGGGAGCCTGGCCAGGACAAACAACTAATGCACATACGCCATCTGGAATGACGAGAAATGCAAGCACACCAAATCTAGAATCTCGGTCGAAAGATCCGTTTGCCGATCTAGGTTAGTCTTATAAATTGTTTATATAATTTGAGAGAATATTTAGATTGAATATAGTTAAGGAGTTCAGCAGTAATTTCATTTATTTTAATATTTTTTTGTTCTTTTTAGGAAACCTAACAACTGGATTAAACCTGAATTCTAAACCTGCAACTCCAATTAGTGGAACCCCTCGATCGAATAGCCCCAAACAGGAATTTGGTGGACATTCTCCTCAACATGGATGGATGCCTCCGGTACACTTTGACTAATATTATTTAATTAATAGATTTTTTTCTTTACTTTTTTTTTTTATTTTAGCCTGGTCAATTTAGTTCCACTCCTGCAACCCCTCATCATCAAATGAAATCTCCTAGTGGACCGGATTATAGCCGAACTCATTTCGAAAGTGTAAATAACTCAACCGGAGGTACGGATTATAAAAATAATAATATAATTAAATAATTTTCGAAATCTATAGAATATTAAAATTTAATGAATACTTCGATTCGGACTTGTCTAGTCATTATATACTGTATATATTTAACAATATTTTGTGAATATGTTGATTTTTTGGTGGCCAAACGTCCCAAGGCCCCATGGGATATTTATTTGTTGGCGTTGACCGACTGCAAAGGGAAGTAGACCGTTGTCCTGTATAGGCTAGAGATCCTGGGTTCAATTCCCGGGAGGCCATATGACGTTTGGTCCAAAAACCATACTCATAAAATATTGATAAATAATAATATATGATATGCTCTCACTCAGGACTGTAGATGTATAAGGAAAGATGAAAACAGGCCTCTTCAGTCCATTAAAAAACAAAATACAAAAATATATATTTTATTTTAATTTCTCCCAGACGAACGGTTTCGACCGCTAATGCTGCCAGTCTTCCTCAGTGAGGGGAATGTCTGAAATTACAAGAATGCCTTCCCATTACAATTAAAGTATTTATTAAAAAATTTTACAAAATATTAAAAATTGCAAACAAATTTTTTATAGCAATCAAAACAAATGTTTTTACATAAAAATTGGAAATTTATTTTTACACAAATGAATTAAACTATGGTGAGTTTTTTTTTTTTATCTCTGAGCGGTTAATATTGCTCAGTATCTCATTATATATTAATACAATAGACAAACCATCGATGTCAGTCTTAAAATTGACGCTGCTACCCTCGATGCTTGTACATAGGCCGCTTCCTTCCATTTTCTTTTTTCCGCATTGTTTTCTACACCCTCACTGAGGAAGACTGACAGCATTAGCGGTCGAAATCGTTGGACTGGGAGAAATTAAAATAAAATATATATTTTGTATTTTGTTTTTTAATGGACTCAAGGGGCCTGTTTTCAACTTTCCTAAATAATAATATAGTTGAAAATAAGAAAATATTTCTTCTTCTAAAATTTTTATTTTTTCCAGGCAAAAATGCATCTGCAAATAAAACGAAACCCTCTGGGGATATTTTTGATGATCTCTTAGGAAGTCAAGGTTATAAATTTGCAGCTAAAAAAGACTCAGGCCCAAGAACCATTAATGAAATGCGAAAAGAAGAACTTGCCAAAGATATGGATCCAGAAAAACTTAAGGTAAATCAAAACAACCGACGAGCTCGAAAAATTAATAAATTTTTCAAATTAAAAAAAAAAACTAGAAAAAGCCACATTTTTAAGGCCTTTTAATCAATTCATATATATTAAAGATTTTCTATCTTAATTTTAGATTTGTCACCACAAACAATCTTTATCTTTTTTAGATTCTTGAATGGGTTGAAGGAAAGACTCACAACATCCGAGCGCTTCTCTGTACATTACATACTGTAACATGGCCTGAAGCCAAGTGGAATAAATGTGAAATGTCTCAACTAGTCACCCCTGCGGATGTCAAAAAAGCTTATCGAAAGGCTTGTCTAGCAGTTCATCCTGATAAGGTAAGTGAATATTTTTAAACATCTATTTTTAAAAATATAATTCTTTTTTCTTTATTTAAAATATAATCTAATTATATTATAAAATTGATAAATAAGTAAAATATATTTTGGAGTTTAGGCTTTCACAGTTGTTATCATTAGTAAAAGAATTTGATTTCGGTTTAACTTGTTTATTTGTAAAAATTACAACGTTTCGGCCACTCATACTGTGTCCTTCAGGTACAATTCAGCTAAATATCATTAATTAAAGATGGATTTTTTCATCTCGCGTTAAAAATCTGTTAAGACTTTTATAATTCTTTGTTCATAGGCCTGATGATGGTCTGATATCAGACCAAAACTGAATATTTACAAATCAGTCGTCTACCAAATAAATTTCCGGATAATAATTTTCAAGAATTATTTTTAACCTGTGCAACAATTACTTGCACCCTTTCATCAGAGTAAAACTTCCATCTGCCCCCGAGTTTGGCGTAGTATGTAGCGTACCTACCTCCTATACCAAACGTCGCGGGTTCGGACCCAGGCAGTCCGAAGATTTTATTTAAGCCATTTGGATACCAGATGGCTTAAATAGAAATGCCTGAACCCCAAATACATTTATTAATTACAACGGTTATCGTATAAAGTCTTAAATGGCCAGAGTTGCCGAAAAGACTGTGTGAATGTGTGTGTGAGTGTGAGTGTGAATGAGAAAAAAGTGTGAATGTTTAAAAAAAAAAAAAAAAAAAAAAAACTTCCATCTACCTATAAATTTATCAACTCGCTGTTTCTACTTGTGCACTTAGGGATTTCAAAAAAAAAAAAAAAAACTTTTCTACGATCGTATATAGGGTTATATTCAATATATATATATATTTTCAGTCTTGACTCTCTCTTATCAACTAACTATATTCATTAGCTTTTACACTTTTTTAATTCTTTAGTTTATATTAGAAAAAAAAGAGTAATTATTATCAAAATTGACTTGTATAGGTAGTTAGTCATTTGATTTAGGATAACCATTAACTTTGGTTCACTAAAAAAATTAGTTTGGATTTTGTAATTTCTTGGCAGGTTGCAGGATTGAAGAAACTTTTTTCTAAAATTATAAATTTTAGATTTATTTTGAAATCCATTATGTTGATATTGCAATTAATTTGTTTGTCTTTTTTTTTATTTGTGTAGCAAATGGGTACAGACAACGAACTGATAGCTAAGTTAATCTTTATGGAGTTGAACAACGCATGGTCAGATTTCGAAGGCGATGCTTCACAGCAAAATCTTTTCTCCTCATAAAGAAAATGGAAAAAAAAATTATAGCAACATTCCAAAGTTTTTGTTTTATTATTCATGCACGTGGGAAAAACTTAACTTTCCTATAAAAACGTGTCTGTTTTAATTTCTGAATAACGAAATTAAAAAACGAGGTTTTTGCTTGTTGTAGATACATAATCTGATTATTATATTTTTAAATTATTGTTTTAAATATTTTAAATCAAGCCCGAGTGATTAGTTGGATACAAAATTACAAATAGAATTATAATTGTTCTCATTCTCTCTTTAGAGGTGTCACAAGTATTAATGCTTGCTTTGAATCCACTTGTAGATATTGATTTCTTTTTAATTATCGACGGGCTTTATTAATCAACTGTTAAAACCCTTCTCTCCCTTCGTAGTAAAATAATTATTCTATTTTTCTTGTAAATAAAACAATTATATTGGTAGAAAGGCGACTATTTTAAAAATTGTTCATGTACTTAAGTATATTATGTATAAATGTATAAATAATTGTGATCTTTACATAGCTAGGGTAACAAATCTATTTATATAATACTCCTCATTTAGTAGATCTCAATTTATATAAATTATTTTAATTATAATATTTTTACCTACAATTTTCCTATTATTTTTATAAAATATTACATTTCTAATTTGAATTATTTTATAATCTTAATTTATAAAAACTATGATATTTATTATTATATAAATTATTGTTATTAATTAATAGTTTGGTTTGAAATCTAGTTGAGATTCTGCTTGGTTGGAGGACAATGCTCTCTAAACTATCATTTAAATCTATTTTAATAAGATGCGACTGTTATTATTATTTTTTTAAAGGATTTACAATACACAGTTCGGTTAGAAACAAACATCAAAAATCAATACCAGTTCGGTTAAACTCAATAGCATTTTGATAAAATCAAAGAGCTCATTCAAATTAGCTGATTTCCTTTCTTAAGGGTGGCTACACTCGTAACTGCAAAACTTGACAAGCATGCATGATCAATATTTTTGTACAAGCCTGCACAAATTCCCTTCGGCACAAGCATGCTTGTTCAAACATCATTTTGTGCCGAAAATGTCTAACTCGGTCCTGAATGATATTATTTTTTTGATAACCGCATCCCTATTGGCGTTTTTTTTTTTCAATTAATCTATTGATATATTTATTTAATAATATATTATATGCTGCTCCTTCTTTGCCTTTATTATGATAATGTGATTCGCCAAAGGCACGGGTGATTTTGAAATCTCAAATAAAATCTTCCAATAATTCTTTGTGCGCTTTCTTCAGGGCGCAAGACATGATGATTAAATTCATTCACGGCACCGAGTAAATTCAGGACTGTCATTTGATTGTACAAGCCCCATCCACACACGTTGGTTTTCGCTTGTGCAAGCATCCATGATTCATATTCAATCAAGCATCAAGATAAAATGCTTGCCCAAATTTTTCTTACAAACGCTACAGTATACTTGTTCATGCATGTTTGTCAAGTTTGCACTTACCAGCTACCTTCCAGCAGCAATCAATAATTTACCCCAACGAACAAAATCTCAATTAGATTTCAACTATCATTTTATCATTAATTTTAATTAAATATTTAAAAAAAATAGAAAAATTTAAATTAACAAAAATCTATCTTTCTCTTTCTCCTTCTTGCTGAAAAAAATAAATAAAGTGATATGTAGCTGAGTGATGATAGTAAGGTAAGGCTTTCAAATTCAATTCTTTAGAATTATAAATCTGTTCGAAATCAAATTAAGCAATAACTAGTGCCAGAAAGCCTAATTTAATTAATCAAATAATTATTTCTCAACTAATCTTTATGAATAATTCATTTTTGAAAAATTGTTTTATATGGATTTGAATGAATTTGTATTTTATTTCTGAATCAAAAAAAAAGAGATGTCCAAAATAGTTCTTTTTGCCAAAAAAAGCAAAAAACTTAAAGATTTTTTTAAATAAATGCCTTTCCTATTAAAAAGAAAATTCTCAAATTATTTTCTTTACAAAAGAAAAGATATTTTTTGTAAACATCGATATCACTATCTTATAGATTATATAAATATTCTTAGTTACAAGAATAAGAGTTTTTTGTGATTTACAATTTCTTTATTAAATTTTTTTTTATATTTTCTACATAAGGTATTTGTTATACTTTAGTTAAATTTTTTAATGAAATTTATTTATTTATTTTTTTTTTTTGAAAATTTTAAATATATGCAATGTTATTGAAATCTATTACATTTACAATCTTTTATTTACATGCAACACTCTGTTAAAATAAACCCCCTAAGATTTCAATTAGAAAACAAATGTATAATGCTCTTTCTCTCTAGTAATCAACTTATTTCTTCTAGAATGTTATATAAAATTCAAAGACAATAATATACTAATATTTCCTATTTTATTTTTCATTTTAAATACCTTGTTAATTTCAATATTTAGTATTCAGCCCTTTACACTTTACCCTAAACACTTTAGGGCTGGAATTCAGTCATAAAGTGTCGTTTGCATTTGAATCCAAATGCTAGATAATAAAACGGAGAGATACTTATAAACAATGATGGTCCCAGGGTTTTAAGATGGGAGTCCAAATTTCTGGAGTGATGATGGGGGAGGCAGTGGCATATTCAACAACGGGAAGCTAAAAGTGATATTAATGATTTAATTCTAGATTCAAATAGCATTAATAAAGAAATTGTTTAAGGGGGAAGGGGGGCGCTCTGTAATTTTTTTTTAATTATGTTTTGTTATGTAGAAAGGCATAATTGAGAGGTTAACCGAATACAAAAATCAAAAAAAAAATTGATTTTTATATAATAAGTTTCATACATTCTAACTTGATAGTAACTAACCATTCAAGAGCGCGCGGGCTTTAGATGCAATTATCTCGATAACCGTGGCATTTAGCTTAAATATAATAATAACCAATATTAAAGAGCATTAAATTTCCTTTCTAGTGGTATTATTGAAAATCTCATTTGATTGTTTGTTAGGATATTATAATAGAAAATATCAAAAATTTTAGTAAAAAATCGATTTTTTGTCAACTTCAAGGGCTTTGAGCATCGGGGAAGAATTTTCGGAGCGATTGCAAACTTTGCACATCTTATTTGTATTGTAAAAGGAAACTTTGGAGCAGCAGAAAATAAAGAATTTGTAAAAAAAAATATTTTACTGGTATAACCAAAAGACCACCCTAGGGTGGCGCCATGAATATACATTAGCTAATGTATATTCATCAAAATTTCGACATCGAATTTTTGACATAATTACCCTTCGAAAAGAGAGAATACTTCTATATATTTCATATATAGGGTAAGAGAAAGTAGAATTATATACCAGGGCTATACTTGATTTTTTCCTCTCCCTTTCGAAATGAGATTCTATTTAAGCACCATCACAAAAATTCAGATGCGTGTTCAAGCACTTACCCAGGGCCGCAGACAGGGGGGGGGGGGCAGGGGGGCTATATCCCCGGGGCCCGGGCCCATTGCGCTTCCAGCTTAAAATTCTAATAAAAAATAATTTTCATGGTTAAAATTTTAATTAAAAAAAATCATTTTCTTGAAATTATTTTCTCAGGTGGCCCGGGCCCTTGAATCTCAAATCAATCTTTTCACAACTCAGGATAGCTAAAAACGCAGATTTCTGTCGCTAATTTTTAAAAAATTTTCCATACCCCCAGATTCCCCCGGAAATCCTCTGTCCGGATCTGGCCTCGATAAATTATTTGTTTAGGAAATTTTGAAAAATTTTTAATTAACTTTATTTAAATAAATATTGTAAGCTATGTATACCTATTTCAAAAGTTGAGTCAAAAACTGTGTATAAAGTTGTTGGCATGAAGGCCACAATAGCCTTTTACATAGTAAGTAGACCCGGAGCCCGTCAAGTCTGTCTGCGGCCCTGCACTTACCCAAAAGATCTGGTGTCACAGCACTTTCAATTGCAAAGTAAGAGAAATTTTTTTAATGTGCCGTTAGCCACACCAGATTTTTGAATTAATCATCACCTGACCAATAATAAACGACGCAAGAGTGCTCTAGCGGCGAGCACGTGTAACCAACTTTCCATTCGCTTGCCTCTGCTTCTCAACTCTTTAGTTGGCAAATTCCCGCGTTCGTGTTATGCTAAAAAAATTTCCGTCGTTTGTGCTCTTTTAAATATAGTGAATTTTTAATAGTGAATTGAATATTTTAGTGTGAAATAGAACTCCATATCCAACCGAGACTTCCCTGCAGCAAAAGTGACTCTTATCTCAGGTAATTGATAATTATTTATCTCTTCTTAAAAAAGCTCACCAGCCATCTGTTGAAAAGAAAAAAAATATATTGTAATTTTATAATATTTTTTCGACAAATGAGCCATAACTATTAAGTACCTTAAAGATGTTTTTAATATTAATATTTAAAATAAATTTATTACTAATAAAAGGTTAAATTAAGATATTGTTTCATTTTATAATCTGAATAAACCATTTACAGTCAAGGCAAAAATGTTATAAAATAGTCAATATCTTTTGAATCAGTAGTAGAAGTTTCTCATTAGGTTTTATAGCATCCTCTTCTAAGAAATAATAAAACTAGTTCGCCGTTTTTCAAGTTGTAATATAATTTTTGATTAAATATTAAAATTTAAAGGGAGTGTTATTTAGTTTTCTTTTAGATTGTTAAAAAAAAATTTGTTTCGCCTTTGGACCCTAGCACAGTAGTAGCTTATCCGTCTCTTGTGCTAGGGGTCAAGGGGCCGCATCCCGTCTCATGCGACAAAAATTTATTTCAATTTAATTGCCTACCAATAAATTGAAATAAATAGAGACGGGGTCTAAATTGCCTCCGATTCCGAGAAAGAACTTTTTTTTTTTAAACATTCACTCTTTTTTCTCATTCACACCCACATTCACACAGTCTTTTCGGCAACTTAGGCCATATAAGACTTTATACGATAACCGTTGTATAAGATAATATCTATTGGGGGTCCAGGCATTTCTATTTAAGTCATTTGGTATCCAAATGCCTTAAATAAAATCATCGGACTGGCTGGGGTCCGAACCCGCGACGTTCGGTATAGAAGCAGCGGCGTAACTAGCCTTTGAGGGCGGAGGGGCGAAGCTCAACAGGGGCGCCGTTTTTCGTTCGGCTTTTTTTTTTGTAATTTTTCTCCGGATTTGTGATATAAAACGAATTTATTATGAAATTTCAAAAAAAAAGCCGTAAATTTTGGGAAAAAGCAGATGCGCGAGGGGCGCCAAAAGCTTGATGCTGCTGGGGCGGGGGGAGCACCCCCTTCGCCCCCACCTGGATACGCTACTTATAATATTAATATTAAGATATATACCGGTATAGAGGTAAGAGAAAGTAAAAAATTATAATTATAAAGCCTCTATATACATTATTTATTATTTTTGGAATTAAATTCATTTTAAAATAGTAGAATTCAAGTTCTAATATAATTTTAAAAGAAAACAATCAATTTTTTTAGACAATCGTTGGAAAGAATATGATAAAATCACATTCGCTGGGCTATATCTTAGAGGCCATAGGGCGCCTATGCCGGTTTCGGGGGGCGCCAAGGGTTCGATGCGCCTGGGCGGGGGGGCGCCCCCCTCGCCCCCACCTAGTTACGCCTATGTATAGAAGGTAGGCACGCTACTAATCCAAGCCCCGTGAGCGAGAAAGACCTTAAATAAATTTAAAAAAAGTTTCAAAGAGTAACCGCTAGAGTGCAGCATGTACCGAAATAAGAAAGATCTTTTGCATTGAATTGCATAATCATTAATTGTTGAGAAGAAGTAAAAAAGCGAGTGTCATTGTCAATTTTGATTATTACTTTTTTGGGAAAGACAATTTTTACTATCATTTAGGGTAACCAAAGCAGGTCTCGACAACTAGAAAAAATTTTAGTTTGATTATCTCTCTTTACTAAAATAATATCTTATACTAAAATTGTAGATCTTTATCAAGTTTTGGAGTAAATATGTCAAGCGAAAGCAGTATTTTGCATAATACTTTTGTTTTTTAATTTTTTTATTATTTTAAAAAGTTTTTATTCTTTCATGTTTTTTTTTTTTTTACAAAACTCAATGGTTTTTGTGATAATCAACCAAAAGTTGACGAAAAGGATCTTTTTCGTTGTTGATTAACACAAAAACTATTGGAGTTTGGAAAAAAACATGGAAGAATAAAACTTTTTAAAATAATTATGACAAAAAATTAACAATTTCAAGATTTTTGAAAAATACTTATTAGGTAAGGGCTACTTCCTCTTAACGTATTTATTCTAAAAATTGATACAGATCTACAATTTTTGTGTAAGATGAATCAAGCATTTGTAGAGTATACAAGAAAGTCTAGCGGATGGAAATTTTTTTTGTTTTTTCAAGATTTTTTTTTCTAGTTGTAGCACCCTGCTTTGGCTACCCTAAATCTTAGTCAAAATTGCCACTCCCAAAAAAAATTACTAATCAAAATTGACAATGACACTTCTTAACAATTAATGATATGTAATATTTCAATGCAAAAGATCTTATCTCGGTACATGCTGCACTCTAGCGGTCACTCTTTGAAACTATTTTTTTAATAATCAAAAAGACAACTAAATGACCACCTCATGCTAAATGATAAACAAAGATTTTTTACATTTTCGGATTCAGGAGACTAAAGATGGTCACATTTTATTGTTAATACTCACCAGTATACCAAAACTCACCATTAAAACAAATAAATAAATATTTCCATTTGCTATTCAAAATAAAAATTCATTGCCTTTTGTGTGCTGCCCTCTAGCGTGAAAAGAGGATAACTTTAATTTCTTCATTTATTTCTTGAGCAATTAATATTTCATTTGATTTAAATAAAAATACGAATTAGCCAAATAGATAAGACAGTTCGAATCCTGAGTACCAAGCATCTCTGCTTCAACAAATTCAGCTTTTTTAAGAGGAAGGGATGAATATATCATGATATTTTTTTCTTCACTCTGCTTGAATCGTATTTATTATTTTCTCTGGATTGATGGATTGTCGTATGTTAAGAGCCAAGACCGGTCTTTTTCAGGGAGAGGTGTTTTAGACCTAACCAAGTAAAAAAAAGCATTTTTTATAATTATATCCCATATCGCCTGCTGAGAATGCTGAGCGGCGAAAGTCCGAAAATTCAATTTTTGAGTTAAGGGGTTGTAGGAGGGGCGTCTAAACGTACTTAAAAAAAAAAAACTAGACTATTATAAGAAATTTTTCAATGCTGTTTTTTTTTTTAATGAGTTATATTCATAAGAGATTATTGGGACAGAAAGTTATAATTTTTTTTATGACGAAAAAATTAAGAAAATTAATTTTTACTTTCTCTTACCTATATGTATATGTTAATATATAATATGAGTAATGTATTTTTATTTTATTTTATTTTTTTTTTAAACATTCACACTTTTTTTTTCTCATTCACTGGCAACCTACAGGGGGGGGGCAGAGGGGGGCACTATGTCTTCTTTTATTTCATTTATTTTTAAAATGATATATTTTTACTTTTGAAAATAAAATCTTCTAAATTAAAAAAAATTAAAAGAGTAAGAAATTCATTTTTTTTTACAAATTTTTTCCAAAAATTTTTGATAAAATCACTAGCAAATTTTTTAAAATTTTAATTTTATTAAAATTGTGATTTTATTTAAAATTTTTAAAGTTTTATAGTAGATTTGTTTTTGTTTTATACTATTTAAACATATTAAACTATTTTAATTTTCTAAAAAAAATTTTTTGCCCCCTGATTCAAATTCGTTCCGGCGCCCCAGACACACAGACAGACAGACATAAATACAGATATTGCGATATATTATAGCCTACATTTATTTATACCATTTGGTATCCAAAATAAATCTGATATACTAGAGCAGGTCAATAAGTCTGTGATTTTTTGAACTGCTCCTGTCAGCAGAGCAACTATCAGCTGACTCCTGTCGAAATTTGAACCAGCTGGGTCTTTTAGTTTTTGTTTGACATCCTTTAATAGGAGACTCGTGATTTGAGAAGAATTCAGAACTGACACGTTGTGGTTACTCTGGGAAGTAACTTTCATGGGAATAATACTGAGATGGGTTCCCGTTTCCTTCCTCAGTAGGAGGCATCACAAATAGAGTTGGATAATTTATTGCCATGAGGTGAATTTGAATTCGAGTCATCTTAAACTTTAACTGCTTTATCCCCTCTACTAATCACATCTTTTTATTTACTTTTTCCTTAAAATATAAATTTTTAAATTGTCAAATAAGAAATTATTCTCGTTTTCGAGAATTGATGTGGAAATTATTCTCGAGATAAGCTCCTTTTTTTTAAACAAGATTATATGCATGTATATATAATATAAAACAATGTCTAGATTCAGAAAGTAGTTAATGATGCATGAATGCATGTAACAAGGCGATAGTAGATCGTTTGACAGCAAAGTAAATAAAATAAAAATTCGCCATTTGTTTTACTCTAGAGACCAGGTGAAGTCAAGAATTCAGCCTGGGGATAAGATCGATTCTTATACATATTGTAAATCCCTTTGTCGGAGTGCGAAAAGTTAATTTTTCAAACTCCATTTAACCTTTTTCCTAGATATTTTATTAAAATGTCAATATGGAATTAGAACAGGAATTAAATTAGATTGTTCCTTTCGATTGATTAAATAAGATTAATAATGCATAAGCACCAATCTTCAAGAGGATATTATACAGCACCCAAACAAAATATTTTCTCTCTTGTCTGGTTTATTTAGAATTCTTTAAATTATAGAATTGAAGAAGAACATTACAAGTTTTTTATCTAGGATTTATAATCATTTTGTATTCCTTGTTTGTTTTAGAAAATCAAAGGCGTAGATATTCCTTGACATTAGGTTATTTATTTTTTTTTTCTATTTATTTTTCTCCTCAAGACATAGGCTATTTCATTCTCCCTGACTGGGTAGTGTGGCGGATTACTCATGAGTAGAAGCGGGATTTTAAGCAAAATGCTTAGCCTATTGCTGAATTTCATAAGTAACCATTAGATATTTAATTGTCTACACGAATTACTCAAAACCAAGTGTATTGAGATTGCTTTTTTTGAGTTTTTATGCTTTTTTCCCCTTCGTGCTTATTTGAACTTATTTTACGAATATTTATATATTTTCGGCGGGCTTTGCTCCCTGGACCCTACGGAGTAGGGGGGAGGGATCTGGAGTAACTGGCCGCACAGCACACGACTTTCGTTTACTTTGGGTAATTTAAAGTTGTATTTTGTGCTTGTTTACTAGAAGATATACATGCCTTCTTTACAAATAAAATTTTTAAATATTAATTTAAAATTTTATAATTTAATTTCCAAGAAAAATATTTTTCTCAAATCTCGGGAGGCTGAGGGGGTAATTACCCCCTTTACGTATGAGTAGAACTGCTTATGAGATACTTTTTTTTAAATCTTATGCTTATTGAACAACTTTTTATTCAAGATTTTTATGCTTTTTTCCCCATATTTTTATGATTTTTTGTCCGGTCTTTACTCATGAGCCATATGCTTGGTCTAGCCCAACCGAAGGCCCTTTTTAATCTTTTTTACTATTTCTTCACTTTCTGATAGTGCATGAAAATGCAACTAACCCTATCGTTCAACTAATTTCTTTCACTTTTTCACGAATGGTCCATTATTCGGATCTAAAACTCTGAGCAAAATTCAGAATCGATCATTTAGTTTATTTTAATTAAATCAATAGATTCTTATTACACTATCCTTTATTTAGTCCAGATATAAAGCTCTTGTTTCATGACGTATCTAAGAAATATTTCTATCAATAATGTTGTGGTATATTTAGTTGGTGTGAATTGTTTTAGAGTATTTTTTTGGCCCGTAGTTTTTTTTTTTTTTATTGCTGGCCTTCAAGGCCTTACAATTTCTGTAGTTAGACAGCCCATGTATTTATATGAATGAAAGTCTTAAAATTTGCCGGGATAATTTAATAAATGAAGCAATCGACGATGAAGACTAAGAAGTTAATTAAAATTTTTTAGTTTCACTTTTTTAATTAGTCATTCATTATAACATTATAAAAAAATAATTATTTTAAAATTTATAAAGTGGTTCATTTTATAACTTGTTTCCAATCCCCAAGAGAGAAGAAAAAGAGTCAGAGGAGGCTTGGTTGTCTTTTCATTAAAAAAGATTTTTGCATTTGTTTTATTTATTAGAGTATTAAGCATAAAGCTCTCTGCTTAATGAGAAATAGGAGTTCTTTGAAAAAAATCAAATCCCCCATCCCTCCCTCTCTCTAATGATTTTTGTCAAATTTAACCATATACTAGGAGAAATAAGTAAAAGTTGGGGGAGACTATTTTTTCTCCAAAAAATAAAGTTCGAACGGTTTACCAATTTTGGAAAAAAATTCTCAAAATTGACTAAAGTTGTATTGTTTTTTTTTTTTGACGCTTTCTCCAATTCTTTAAAAACGTCTCTTTCCTTGAAACAAAAAAAAAAAAATCAGTCAAATTCATTTTTGCCTTATTTTCTTGGTCTGCATATTGGGGGTCCATTTGGTATCCAAATGGCTTAAATAAAATCATCGGACTGCCTGGGGTTCGAACCCGCGACTTTTGGTTTACGTGGCTAGCACGCTAACTACGCCAAGCTCGAGGGCATATATATACTTACCCTCTAATATATTCATGGATTTTTGTTTATGTTTATTGTTTAGGGAAATAAATATAGCTTTTTTTTTTTTTTTTTTTTTAAAAAAACATTCACACTTTTCTCATTCACACTCACACTCATACACATTCACACTGTCTTTTCGGCAGCTCAGGCCATATAAGACATTTACGATAACCGTTATTTATGAATTTATATATATTAGGGTCCAGGCATTTTATTTAAGCCATCTGGTATCCAGATGGCTTAAATAAAATCATCGGATTGGGGTCAACCCACTTTGTATATGAGGTTAGCACTAACCTCTACACCACCCCGTGGGCAAATATAGCTTTAATAAAAAAAAAGTTTTTTCATTATTAAAAGCACCTATAAAAACAACAATCACATTTAAATATGAAGAGACTTAGGGATTGGAGAAAAGAAAGAAATCCATTATCGTAAACACCAGATTCTTCAATAATGGTGCTGTAAAAAATGAATAGAATTTTTTTTAGCATTTATCTCTGATCAATAAGAGATCCCCTTTTTTCGTCTCTCTCTCTCTCTTACTTTCTCAAGCAGATTTCCATTTAGGGTCAACATGGCTGGAATGTGAGAGTGCAAGAGAAGAGAAGAGAAGAGAAGAGACGTGAAACAGGTAAAGAAGAAGGAAGAGAAGAGACCCTGAGGAGATTTTCGGTGTTTGTGACGCAAAAGCGACTCCGAGCCAGAATTAACCCGATGTGTCACTGAGACACACAACTTGGCTGTTATTCTAGCCTGAGATCATGGCATTCTCTCTCTTCCTGGCTTACTCATGTGCTTTCGCATCCAATAAAGACCAGCAGCCAGCCAACCATCCATGATATTCATTCAGAACAGATCAATCACAATTGTTCAAATTCAAATACCAGCCCTTTTTTTTTGAGAAATATCAAATCTAAAGGTTAAAAAAAAATCTGGGGTGACTGGTCGCACAGCACACAACTTTCTCTTACATTTGGTAAGAGAAAATTGTGTTGTGTGCTTGTCACACCAGATTTTTTTGTCTCAACATATATTTAGTTTCCGACAGTATAAGCTTATGCTTCATTTGAATTTTTTTTTAAACATTCACACTTTTTCTCATTCACACTCACACTCATACACCCATTCACACAGACTTTTCGGCAACTTAGGCCATTTAAGACTTTAGACGATAACCGTTGTAATTAATATATATATTAGGGGTCCAGGTATTTCTATTTAAGCCATCTGGTATCCAAATGGCTTAAATAAAATCATCGGTCTGCCTGGTTCCGAATCCGCGACGTTTGGCATAGGAGGTAGGCTTCATTTGAATTCAAGATGTAAAATTTATAAGTATGGGAAAATATTTATATTTTGTTACCATGGCAACCATTTCTCCTTTCATTCCTATGAACTCCAAGAGTAAAGTGGTCTTCAGAAGATTTCAATTGCAAAATGAGAATAAAAATTTTAAAGAGGATCTAAAAAATAATTGATAAGCAATCTGTAACCCTCAAAAGAAGAGACATTTCATCATATTGTATGTGAGTGTCATGTATTTTACCCAATAAGATCGCACTATATTAAAGAACTTAAAAATACCTCTATTGAAGAACTGTGATCAACTATTTGAGAAAGTCCAATTATTTCAAAGATTAGGCTGCTGTGCACCATTATAAAATATTGAACATATTTAAATTAATTTTTCTTATCAGACCTTTTAAACTCAAATATATTTTTCCATTAGTCTTGGCTAATATTTTAGAATTTTTATAAAATTTTAATTGACTAAATTAAGATCTAAATCTATTTCATTACTTGTCCAAGTAAATAATGTTGAGCAAAATAAACTAATGTAAAAATTTGCATTCGTATTTTGTAATTTAAATAGACTACCTGAATCAGATATACAGTAGACAGAATAGGAGTGTTCCAGGCTTGAAGTTCATTTTAGCTTACATTGTTAGCCCTGGTAAATGGAGAAATCATCAACCTTTGTTTTCAAGGAGTAAAATCGTCAACGTGGATTCATTTCTTCTGTAAAATAATTGAAAAAAATTAGGATGAAAGATTCGTCAGTTTAAATTGATAAAAATCTCTCTTTAATTTATTATTAAGTAGGCATATTAAAAAAAAAAACAAATAGAACATGAATATATTTTTTTTATTTATAAAAACTAGAAAAAAGCTTTTTATAAAAATTAGATTTTTATACCCTCTATAATAAATCAATACATCCCATACGAAAATAAATTTCTTTAAATGGACCAAACATTAATTGAAATGTCTTGTTCAATGCGGCAACCTAGCGACTCTGGGTCACTTAAAAATAGATTCGCTTTGCACTAGCTATGTAAAATATTAAAAACAAAAAGTCGCTAAGTACAAGAAACATGCTAAAGATGAATTAATCTAGGAACGATGGGCATCACGGGACTTCATATCATACATCATCATAGTAATCAAAGACTATTAACATCTATAAAAATTACTGGTAGATGAATATTTATTTCCTGGTCCAAAAAAAATAAACTCCCTCATAAATTAACTAAATTACTCAAAAATGAAAAATATGTACTAGAACCAAATTTAATACCTAACCTAGGTCGCAGCGTTTAAAAAAAATTGTCCCAAAAGTAGAGCATTAATAATTTTATTATTTTTTTTTTTGATAGCGTCAGATTCTTCTTGAGCGTCAAACCCAGAGAGATTTGTTTAATAATCGCTCGAATCTATCATGAAGCTCATTTTTAAATTAATAGTTAATTTACAAATTTTATGCTGAAAACTCTCAATTTTTGTGGACATCATCATCATCGAGTATAGAGTCAAAACATATTTAGAGGGGAATAATTTCAGAACTTTTACTTATTCTACAAAGTGCCATGTTGAATTTCTTTGGAAGTAAATTGGCATCATGCAATGGAATTTTGACTGATTTTTAAATCCTATGATATATTTTTTAGGAAAAAATTAGACCTTTTTTTCATTCCATTTCTACATCTTGCCTATTTATGTGAACAAGATCCAAAAAGAGAGAGCAATTTTGACATCAAAAAAGCTGATATTTACATCTTATATTAATCAAGTTAGGCCTACTTTATTTAAATATAGCTAATCTACGTATATCATAATCTATTTCGAAATTGCGGATTTTAGCCACGTTTTCAACTGATCACCTGTACATGAAACGGCCATTTTGATTGTGGCAATTATCTGTGTGGGTCATACCTAATTTATTGTGGATATTTTATCTGAATATTAATTATTTATCCATAATCCATTCTTTTCCAAAGTGATATTAGTCTCATATTAAAATTTCGTTTTTGTTATAATCATCTTTTATATATTTATTTCGAAATATTCTAATCTAATTATTATTGTAGTTAGATGTATAATTACAAATTGTCATTTTTATCAGCGACGTAACCAAGAGAGATTTATATCTAGGGGGAGGGGGGGGCAGTGGGGGCATGTGCCCCGTGCGGTCAACAAAAAAAAATTTGAAATTAGCAGGTGCAGGTTTAGGCATTTGTTGCTTCATTTACTTTTCTTTATAATCCAGAATTATTCCACAAATTTTCTTTTAGTAACTCATATTATCATTATTATTATTTTTCCACTTGAGAGATCTTATTATTAGTTTGCACTAGTCGCAAAGCCCAGGGGACGGCAGTGGACTCTTGCCGTTTCCTCCCCTTCAACCACCCCAACACAGAGAAATACCCTGACACGCTGGAAAAAATTTATAGGTATGTAAATAAGCAGGTTTCACAAATTTTGCCGCCCCAGAAGCGTGCCTAGTTGGCATCTTTGAAAATACGGCCCTGGAAACTAGTTAGTAAGAAACCTTTGAAAAATGAGCATATCGCGAACAACGGTATCCAAGAAATTAACAAATTCTATTTAACTATATTATGCATAATTTATAAATGGGACCTATATTCAAATTCCCATCCCCTCTAAGAAACAAGAATTGCATTTATTCGTGTGGATATATGGTGCCAGGACCTGGGGAGGCAAAATTTTAGAGGCGAGAAAATTAGACTCAAATTTAAAGAAATATTAAAATTTTATAATCAATTTGCCCAAGTTACAGTGAAGGCGCTGGGGAAGGGAGGGGGTGGCAAATTAAATTTTGCCCCTCCTAACAAAGCTCCTAGTTCCGGTCCTCATCGATAGAATTCTGTTCCCAAAATATTTGAATTTATTTTATTGAAACACTTCTTTTTTTTCGAGAAACAAGTCAAATTGGTTGCTTCTATCTGTTTTATGGGTATCTTGAGGAGACAGTATGATGTAAAATATGACTCCAAAGGAGGCCACGGTTGAGAACAATGTACAATTTGTGTAGTTGTTATGTCTCAGAAATCTTCCTAGAGCAATCTAAAATAAAATCTTTTGTATTGTTATTTTTGTAACAAATAATTACTTTAAGAAAATTCATTTATTTAAATAATTTTCTCTACCAAAGAAAATAGTTTATTACTTTTTTACTTTTTTTTTATTCTAATCTATTCTATTGTATGCTTTTAAACTTTAATAAATTAAATTATGTTTTAATAGAATGAGAGAACAAATTTCTCTTAATATTTTTTTTTCGATTATACACTATCACGATTTCTTTTGAAAACTTTATTAATTTATTTTCTATTTATATTTTTTTATTCTCTAAAAAAAACTAATATAGAAAAAAAAAATTAACTAAGGCTTAGCTTATTAGTTACTAAGGACCGAATTTCTATATTGGAGCACTTGGCATTTTTTTTAAAGAAAAGAACCAAATTTATAACTCTCAAAGGAATTTTTCGATTAAATGCTCCAGAACTCATTTGATATGACTATGTTTACTTGTTATTAATTTAACTCTTAGGCATATATGGTCCTCTCTAGACTAGTTTGGACCATTTAATTTAATAGTGAGATGGTCATTTGGGTTGTCTACCTTCCATCAATTATAGACCAACTATTGTAGTTTTTAAATCCCATATTATCTAATATTATGAATTCTTCTCTCCTTCCTAAGAACCGCATAATTTTAACAAATAACAAAACTGTCAAAGAAAGAGTTTTATTCATATAATAAATGCAAACATTCGACCGTAGGCGCTTTCTGAAACATTTTGTTAAATAAAATTAAAAAATCTGGTGTGACTGGCGCACAGCACACAACTTTCTCTTACCTTCGGTAATCGAAAGTTGTGCACTGTGCTTGTCACACCAGATTTTTTGTGTCGAAATATATTTAGTTCCCGACAGTACGGTACATTTGAATTCAGATGTAAAATTTATAAGTATGGGAAAATATTTATATTTTGTTACCATGGCAACCATTTTTCCTATCTTTCCTATGAAACACAAGAGTAAAGTGGTCTTCAGAAGATTTCAATCGCAAAATGAGAATATACATTTTAAAGAGCATCTAAAAAATAATTGATTTTTGAATTTAAAAAAAAAATCGTTGGAGCAAATTTTGAGAAAATCGAAAAAAATTGAAAAAGTACATCAGTAAAGTACTAGTACTCTTTGGCCGATTTTGATTAAAAGCTTATTTTTCCGGTCCCGGGGGGTGTTTAACTTAAATATAAAATTTCAACCTCGTAGCTCAATTCCTTCATCCTTAAAATTGAACACACACCCACCCACACACACACACACACACACACACACAGACAGACCATGTCGCGAAAACCACTTTTTTGGATTCAGGGGACCTCAAAACGTGAAGATCCATCAAAATCTCGACATCGAATTTTTGACATGAATCCAATACTTTCTCTCTATATATATATTACATATATACATAGGTAAGAGAAAGTAATAAACAAATAATATGTTTTAAAATTTTTATCATTTAAGAATTAACACTTATACAAAATTTTTAATGAAAAAAATATTTTAAAACATATAACCTAGTGTATTATTTGTAAGCAGGGCCGGATCTAGAGGGGGGCAGTGGGTGCATTGCCCCGGGCGGCAGATATCAGGAGGCGGCAATTAAAGAAATATTTACTAAAAAATCTACAGGGGTTTAAAATTTCGAAAAACGAAATCCCGCCGAGTGCTCTCATGCGGTAAAATGACGTCCTATCAAAAAAAATAAAAAATAACCTCTGGGCATTGGATCACTCTTTCTAAAACTATATTTAGATTTAATGTAGCTTTTATGGTCAAGTCGCTATGCGTTGCACAATTAGGGCTATTTTTCGAAATTTTTTTGCCTAAAAAATGAGGTTTTTCGAGAAAAAAACCAATTTTGGAGTTAATTACTCGGGATTTTTTTTATTTATTCTATTAGAGGTTTTCCTTCTGCACCAAATGACATCTCATTTAGTCTGATCTGATTAGCCGTTCAGAATCTACAGGGGTTTAAACTTTCAAATTTTAATTTACCGCAGCGCGGTAAAATAAAATGATAGGAAAAAAATAAATGGTGAAATCTTTAGCTGAAAACTCATTCTTTCTAACCGTATATTTGTCATAATTATACCTCTTAAGACAGAGGAGTTATTCAAGTCAAAAAACTTTTTCGTGCAAGCCCCTCTAACATGCCACTATAGACACATGATTTGTAAGACGTTGTCACGTCAAAAAAGGTAAAATGATATGAATTTTATATAGAAAATTTTAAGGAGGGGGCGGAAAATTAAATTTTGCCCCCCTAAAAAATCTCCTAGTTCCGGCCCTGTTTGTAAGTTTAATTTTAGTTTAGGTGTATTCATTATAGGTAAATTATTTATATAAAAATTTAAATTTTACCCGTGAATTATAATCAAAAAAGTTCTTTTTCATCCATGATACAAAATTTCTATTTCCTTCCGAACAGAAAATCAACTTTATTTAAAATAAAAAATTGAACGATACAGCCTATTTAAATTCCACATTAAGAACACACTCTTTTATTTTATAAATTCCATCATTTATAGTTATACATATGTCAATTCATTTAAACTTGAAATAAAGTTCAACTTCAAACTTGCCACTAACTGAACTAACTTAATTTACTAGTATTATCAAATTAAATAATTAGTCTTGTACTTCTAGAACAACATATTTTTAGGCAGTTCAATGTTTTGAAGTCAGTCAAGACTATTGGATTATTCGGTCCTCAGAAGTTTCAAAGAGTCAGACGAGCAAGCATCTGCTTCTCAGAATTAGAGCTTCAAAATTGATGAAAATCATCTATAGGCCTACATTTACAGAAGTATTAAGAGAATTAATATCATATTACTATGCTATTCCATGACAATGAATTAATGAGATTGTTGTGTATAAGCAACTGCCATGCTGTGTAAAGATCTCCCCAAATTTTCCACCCCTAATTCAATTGACAATCCATCAGGCTGGAATTTTTTTCAAGTCATAGAGGTTCATACTTCTTTTTTTTTCTGATTACCTTTACTTAAATTATAATATAAACAAGTTCCTTTATTTCTCAAAGTCGTTTCTTTCTTATTCCACTTAGTTTTTTCTGCATATTCACCATTTCTTGGGATCAAAACTTTTCACATACTCTATTTTAAAATTAGTTTCAAATAAATTTTTTGTCTAAAATTTTGAAAGGGCTAACTAAATATAAGAATTAAAATTCCATCATTATTGCAATATGTCAATTTAAAAAATGTCAAATAAACATCAGAATAGACAAGGGCCGGAACTACGAGATTTTTAAGGGTGCGGCAAAATTTAATTTGCCGCCCCCTCCTTAAAACTTTCTATATAAAATTCATATCATTTTACCTTTTTTTTTAGTAAATCTTTCTTTAATTGCCGCCCCCCTGATATCTGCCGCCCGGGGCACCCCTAGATCCGGCCCTGTAATAGACAGGAGAAGGAGCAGGTGCAGCCAAAAATAAAAGCCTCCGATTTATTAAAATTCGAGACGTTTCGGGTGAATTTTATTTACCCATCTTCAGTACCTCAAAATTGTTAAAGTCCCGGACTTGGTCTTTAGGGCAATACATGTAAATTTATGCATTTAATAGATGTAAATATCATATGTGCTGGCGAGTTTGCCTATCATACTTATTAAGCGATTCTCACTTTTATTATATTTAACCACATAAAATTCACCCGAAACGCCTGGTTGAATTTTAATAAATCGGAGGCTTTTATTTTTGGCTGCACCTGCTCCTTCTCCTGTCTATAGAAAAACATCAACTGACTTCATTGATAAACATCAGAATTATATCATAATATAAATAAACAATTATCTGAGTTTATTCATTCCTGATAAAACAGCTCCTGGATCTTAGTTGTATGTCGTGTCAGAGTGCTGCAAAACTTTTTTTTACTCTTCAATTTTGATCTAATCTCACCTCTTGCTTTGATGCTTTCCCATCTCCGATTTTTTGAATTAACATTTTTATTCCTGAGAATATAAATTCATAGCCCAAGTTTAGCTAGCTATAGGTTTAGAGTTGATAATTCTTTCATGATGTAAACGTATTCATCTAGAGCACGTGTAGTCAACCTTCCACCTGTTCAACATCATTGGTGATTTATAAAGTAGGAAACCTTATAACAAATACAAAGTATCCTTACTCAGCTGTGTGACATTATAGACCTCTTAACCCGTGGGAAAACTTAATAAAAATTAATAAATTTAAAATAAAAGATAAATCCTTATTTATTTCGCACTTTTTATTTCCAAATATACAAAATTTCTTTTGGATATTTCGGCCGCATCACACAGCCATCTTGTTGAGGTAATGACAAATGTATATTTTTTGAAAAGTTGTTGTCTGATGAGCCGAGGTTTATTTTATTATATGACGTTTTCCAACCTTAAATTGTAAGTACATTGTTGTTTCCTTTTATTGACATTTAATGTATAATGTACTGTGTTATCATTTAACCTTGCTCCTTTTTATGTATTTTTAGTCTTGGCTGAAGATGGCTGTGTGATGCGGCCGAAATATCTCAAAGAAATTTTGTATATTTGGAAATAAAAAGTGCGAAATAAATAAGGATTTATCTTTTATTTTAAATTTATTAATAATTACGTTTCGCCAAAAAAATTCTTTTGAAGTCTTAATAAAAATGTTTTAAAATAAAAAATACTTTGTTTATAAAAAGTTATTTATTTTTAAAATATCTTCAACATCAGTCTAAATCCCCGTCGCCCACCAAAAAATCCGGTTTCAAATGGGTTGTAGGGAACAGGTTGACTACCGCTGTTCTAGCATCTAGGTTGATTCATAATTATCCTCCGTTTATAGTGGCGCGCTTTTTCTTGTTAAAAATTAACCTTTCATTTACTATTTTTTTTTTAGAAAAATATTCTTTCTCAATTGATGAAAAAGTGTATCGAAAATCATTTTCATATTCGTCATATTATGCTTTACCACTACGAGAAAGGATGGAAGGCAACAAAGTCATTTAGCGATCTCAACGATCTTTTTGGCGAAAGACAATGTCGGGAGTGGTTTTCCCGCTTTAAGTCTGGCTTGGAGAACAATTCAGGAAGAGGTCGTCCATCGGATTTCGACGATCAGGCACTTCTGGAGCCTTGGAAGAGGAAGAAAACATGACAACTCTTATGTGGTCGAAAACTTCAATTTCGGCCAATCAACTTTCGTAAAAATTCGGACACGTTCGCCTTTGTTGTGGTCTGAGAGTTCGTGTGCCACCCATCCAGTTAATTTCCACACTATACCAAGACTTTCAGATGACGGAAGATCTTTGATTGGCCGACATTGAATTTTTTGGCCAGCATTCGAGTTGTCATGTTTTCCTCCTCTTCCAAGGCTGTCAGAAATGCCTGATCGTCGAAATCCGATGGTCGACCTCTTCCTGAATTGTCCTCCAAGCTGATATCACCAGACTTGAAGCGGGAATACCACTCCCGACCTTGTCTTTCGCTTATTGTTTCTTCGCAAAAAAGATCTTTGAGATCGCTAAGTGACTGCGCTGCCTTCCACCCTTTCTCGTAGTGGTCAAGCATAATTTGACGAATATGAATACATGCATTTTCATCAAGTGAACAGGAAATAATATTTTTCTAAAAAAAAAAAGTAAATGAAGGTTAATTTTTGGCAACAAAAGCGCTCCAATAAAAAAGGTGGATAACCTAATTTTATTTTTTATAAGATTTTTGCCAAGCTGTCTCTCCTCACATTTTAAAGCTCTTTGAAAATCATCATCATTCTAATTTTATATCTGATTGTCTTCTTTGCCTTTTGAAGAAAATAAAGATAGGTTTGAAAAAACATTTTCTTTATTTTAAGTCTTGTTATTAAATGTGCTCTAAAATCCTTTATCGGTCCAGTGAGATGCAATCCAAATAGGGAAATTAATTTCATGGCTTTTATATTAGAATGCACTTCTTATTGAGTTAGTTGCCAAGGAACTCTCGAAATGGATTTGCCAAAATTGAAATCTGGATTATTCTATTATATAGTATGTCAGCTGTCGGAGCCATTATTTCTATTATTGATTAAGTCACTTTAGGGGAGATTTAAAGGTCATCCAAAGGCGCTGCGGTCTCCCTACCTTATTAATGAGAGCTGCTTTTTGGGGATTCTCCTTTATTTCCCCTTTGGAAATTTATATTAGGTCTAAAACTGGCTTCACCCTCCTATCCAGCGAGTATTCCTCCCCTAAGCTATAAGTCCTTTCGAATAATAGTGATAGGACCTTAACATTTTCCTTATTTTCTATTTTTAAAATTAAATGTTTAACTTTTATATAAAAATAGCATAATTTAGAACTATTTATCTTATAAAAATATTATCATCAAGACCTCCCCACCCTGCAAAGTACTATGCTATCATTTCTTTCATCTCAAGTTATAATTAGAAAACAAGGAAGTCAATCTTTCATAAAATCTAAAATATTATGAATTTTGAAAAATGTGTTCTTCAAATATTCAGGATGAGACAAGAAACAAAAAATCTAGATACTATTCTATTTTTCTTCTTTATGTTGACGTTTCGGTCTTGACTATGATTATCTTCAAATCTTAATTGTCTATACCAGGAGTCGGCAACCCGCGGGTCTTTTATCCAAATTTTGTGGTTCTTCAGCCAGTCCAAAATAGGCCTATATATTTTAATTTTATTATTATTTATTATATAAACAAACCTTAAACACAATTTATTTTTGAATTGAACATATATTTTAATTTTTATAAGAAAATTATACAAATTATATTTAGTAAAAAATATGTTTATAAAGGTGTGATGTGGCTCTTGTTAAGATTTTTTAAAATTATTTAAGTAAAAATGGCTCTCTGCTTAAAATAGGTTGCCGATCCCTGGTCTATACCATGGATTCAATAAATTCCATTCGAGTTTGGTTACTGGAAGATAAAAATCCAAATGACCAACTCATTCATTAACCAGATGGCTTAAATAAAAATGCCTGGACCCTAATATATATAAATTCATAAATAACGGTTATCGTAAATGTCTTATATGGCCTGAGCTGCCGAAAAGACAGTGGGAAGTGTGTGTGAGTGTGAGTGTGAATGAGAAAAAGTGTGAATGTTTAAAAAAAAAAAAAAAAAAAAAAAAACTCATTGATTAGACCAATCGTTTCCAAACTTTGTGTTATCACGCCTCTCTTAAAAATATTTATTTGCTTGACCCCTTCCCCATTTTATAAAATAATAATTACAAACACAAAAATTTTTATTTAAAAAAAAAATTATTCATACGAACTAAGGCAAACAAAAAAACAATAATAATAATAATAATATTTATTATTAACATATAGCTTAAGGGGGCTTTAGCGCAAAGTTTATCAAATCTCAGTGTTATTGACGAGATAGCTACTCGTAGCTCTTTCCTACAACTAAACGAACTCGATATTTTGATTTCTAAAGAAACAAATAACATTTTCTGATAATTCAGAATCTTTTGGAAAATTACTCGTGGTGGCTAATATTCGCGCCTCCCCTTAGGCTAGCCCGCGCCTCCCAGTTTAAAAAAGGCTGGCTGCATTAGACAC